>QBDW01005703.1:0-40297 GCA_003261595.1 Maconellicoccus hirsutus | reverse complement strand
TCTTCGCGGTGGAGGCGAAGCTCTTCCATTTCTTAAATGCTGCTCCTCCATTCGACGTTGTTCCAAAACAGCGAATATGAGAGCACCTATACCAGCAGCAACCACAGCCACAGCGCCTATGACGATTTGAGCGGATGGCATGATTTTGTAATGAGTTTTTCATTCGAAGTTGTGTTGATAAGTTATGTAATATTCTCCTACTACAAAACACTGTCACGAAACTGCACGATCCATACAAGTTATTAAACTATTCATGATGAATTTTAAAATTTAACCTATAATTTATTATCCGTTTAATTACATAAATTGCAATTATTCATGAAAAGTGAAAACGTCAAACCAAATTAAAACGAAGGCAAATGATAACCCGATAAAGCTAAACAAAATTCAGTCTTATCAGTGTTTACATTTTGTGTGCGATTTGTGGTCTCAGGTACCTCACTTTATTTTTTTTCATACTCCGCTTTCTCTACAAAAACATTGCATCGATTTCGTTGATTTTTTTTTGTCAAACGAAAGGTATCCACTCGAGGATGCGACCTGCCTTTAAAACAATGTAAAAAAAAATAAATATGAAAAAAACTGTATTTTTTTTTTTAGTTTTTGTCAACCCTGGCTACGATTTCGAACGATAAGCAATAATTATTTACAAACAATAAAATTATAAAATTTTTATTATAAATTAAAAAAAATAAAAATCACTAGTACATTAGCTAAATAAAATACAAATGTGTGTACATACAATAGTGCGTAATAAGCATATCTGATTCAAATCACTATAAAATTTATCAAAGTAAATAATCCTATTTACAAATCAATCAATACAGGCCTACAAATTTATGAAAGTTATATCTTCGATGAGTTTCGTCAGTTCGGGAATGGTGTCTGAAATAGAGATTTTTGATTTGACATCAAAGGAAATCTTTAAATTAAATATCACCTACGGAAAACATTTGCTTGCAATTGGGAACCGGGCAACAGCTCTAGAGAAAAAGATATCAGAAAATCCAATTTATTCATCAGAAATTCAAAATGACAACGTAACTAGAACTACGTAAAGAACATTTTATTACTTCGTTTTGATTATTCTTTGATGAAGCAAAGTGTTGAGCTATACAATTACAATGAAAGTTGTGATCGCATGGTAGTCTAGATAGTTCATATTCCTCATTGACGATGGGACGATGGCAAAGCTCGCAAGAATTTTCATTCCTAAAACATTAAGAAAACATTACTACATGATATTGAAGTTTATTTTTATACTTTTCTCGTTGCATTCGACTAATGGAAACCTGTAATAACAAGAAAGTGACGATGAGACGATGACAAACCCGGCAAGTATTATGCCTAAAACATAAAGGAAATGTTACTATGCAATGTCAATGAAGTTCGTTTTATTCCTTTCTCGTCGCATCTCAATTTATGGAAATCTGCAATAATAAGAAAGTAATAGTATTATAACAAATATCAACCGTACCTGAAGGGTGGGTGATTTACGCTTCGAGTACTAGAATTCCTTCTCCTTTGCGCTGGGGGCGAAGCTCTTCCATTAATTAAAGGTCGCTCCCGCAGAGGTTCGTCAAACAATGCGAATAAGAGAGCACCTATACCAACAGCAACTATAGTCACAGCGGCTATGATAATATGTGGGGCTGACATGATTTTGGAATGAGTTTTTTATTCGAAGTTGTGTGAATGAGTTACGTAATATTCTCCAACTACAGAACACTGTCACGAAACTGCACGACCCATAGCAATTATTAAACTATTTATGATAAATTTTAAAATTTAACATAATATAATTTATCACCCAGTGAAGTGAAAACTACAAAAGATAAACAAAAGAACAAAACCGAAAGCAGTGTTACGAAGGGCCCTTATTGGTACTGGCAAGAATCTGTTGGAGCGCTAATGTGAGGTTAGTCCTCCACGTAAGTTCAATAATAAATCGCTAAGAGTCAGAAATTGAAATTTTGTATTAATATTCAAAAATTGCCTGGAAATTTTGGAAATTTTGCAACCACATGCATATAAAATTACACGAAAATACGATAAATGGTAAATCCAACAACAGATAAACGAAACAAAATTAAAATTATAAACCAAAAAATCAATTAAAAATTTGAAGAACCACTGAATAGGTTCAAAAATGAATTTATAGGTATCACTGGTAACATTGATAAGCAAATTTTCAAAAATTATTTCTATGGCAACACTGCAAATGCAAAGTTTTTAAAAAAATAATTCGAATTAAAAACGAGACCGTTTCTATCAAGTTGTAATAAATTTTCCATCATGAAAATAGCCCATTTTCAATTGAAAATTGTCAAATCGATTATTTTTCACTTGCAGAATAAAGCAATTCCATATTCTGCGATGAATTGTTAAAACTTCGACGGAAATCCTCCACTTGTTTACCATTTTGTACATGGCTACAAACACCTGCACCGAAAAGTGAGTTACTTTATCATATTTCTTTTATAATTACAAACTTTACTATTAATAAAATGCATATGTTCATTACTACCTTATACTCTGTATTTATAGCATAACGGTAAACAACTTGCAAATTTGTAGACCGTCGATAGAGTCGTTAACCAGTAATGTCAAAGGACGGCCGAAATCTTCGTGTAAAAACACTCTCAAGAAAGTTTACCATTGTCCGATTAAATCATGCAAATATTACGAAGACTCGTCATTCAATAAAATCAAGTTTCTTAAACAAGTAAGCTCGTCATTTGCTTAAATCGTGTCGTAAATACTTCTAAAATCTCATCTTTACAGCATTACGTCAAGGTACATCAAACGAAGACGTATTCGTGTACGAAATGCGGGAAAGCATTTGCCTTGGAAGGTATGTTGCAAAGACACGAATCCGTATGCGGTATTCAATATCGATGTTACTGTAATACGCAATTCGCTACTTATGAAGCCTTCTTGACTCACGCTAAACGGAAAAATCATGGCAACGGGTTTCTCGGATATAAAGAAATGATGACGTAAATACTATATAGGTATTGTAGTTGTAATTGTAATACATCGATTAATAATTTATGTATTTTAGATGTTTAAAAATACACACAGAAGCGCAAAAATTCCAGAAAAACTCCGAAAACGGGGTAAAAGTACGAGCCATTATAGTAGAAGATTCGCCCCAACAGAAGTTGTTAATTTTAAACAAAAAACGCTCGAATAGCGCCACCTCCAAAGAAACGCAGACCGGTATGAAGATGTGCAAAATCTTGCCAAAAGTCAGCTCGCAAACGCAAACTGTCGAAGAGAAAACCGTCAGTATGCAAACGTCCATTACACACAATACCAAACGTCGCAGACGCAAGCCCGTTGGTATAAATACCGCATCATCTAGTCAAAGTAATATTAGCTTTAGTACATCGAGTACTCAAACTACTCCGATTAAGGAGGAAAAACTGAAACTCTTGCCAGTGAAACAAACCCAGAATTCTACCTCTTTACCATGCGTTCCTGCTATTACATTCGAAGATACTTCGGATTGTTCTAATTCTCCTTCTAGATATATCGATACTTTCACCGATCCCAACCTAGGGTCTTCGTTGGGTAATTCCAGTGATCCTAAAGATGCCGAGTTGTTACCCAATGACGTGGATTTTATTTTTTACTCAAATTCCGAAACGCAAACAGCGTTCGAGGATTTATTCGATAATTCTTGTATGGATACTTATACCCAAACTTGTGATTCGTTGTTTTCTGATTTGGATTTCGTTGATATTCAAACCCAAACGTCGTGGTCGATATTTGACGAATCGATGAAATCAGAGCATCCGGAACAGGAAAGTTTTGGGATTTAGTTGCGTATTTTTTTCTCTGTTTTTCGATTGTGAAATTTTTAAATATCGCATCAGAACTAATGGTGCTAACATTGCTAGTTCGATGTGTTCCAGTTTTAACTTAATTTATCATGATTCACTAATTTTGTTGAAGAATTTAAAATATACGTTTTAACTATTTTTTTCATTTTTTCGTCATTTTACGTTGACGAGCGTAGAACTTCAAAATATCACGTGTCTAGTGGCACCCGAATTCGAGATGATACGAAACCAACTTATACAGCGGTTGATCTCCACAGATACGACTCTTAGAAATCACACCTAAGGAAAAAAAGAACAATAACATTTTCAAAATGTATTTTAAATTTAGATTTTAACATTTAGTAAATTTTCAGGTACAATTAGCACGATTACGAGATGCACGAACCGCATTTACACGAATTTTCGCAGTTTGCAATGCTCGTCGAATTATATCAATTTCCTTCTCCGTGGAAGCATTACTTAAAAGATCCTCAAACTCCTTCCTAAGAATGTCAAAATCCTCGGAAAAAGTTTCAGACTGAATATCTGAGAATCTCAAAAGCGAATAAATTTCTTCACTGTCGTCATTTGTCTGATCGGTTTCCATGACAATACTCGAGAATTCAGGTCCGATATAATCATCACTTCTGAGATATTTACACAGAAGATGAATATGCTTGCAGAAATTCCAACGAATCGTGTTATCCGCGCAGGAACAAGAAAAACGATGAATACACGTGTTACAAGGTTCACAAACTAATTGACAGTTGCAGTTCTTATCAGTTTCCACGATGAAGTAAACTTCAGATGTTTTTGATTCTTGACGAAACGATGGAACGTGCCATCCGCCATCTGCAATAATGATAGATGACGGATTTCCTTGCTCACTTTCCTCGTGACGTTTCCGTATAGCTGATAATTTCGAGGTAAGTTTGCCCTTATGGGAAGTGATCACGCGGTTGAATAATTTGTTTCTGATCATGTCCATCAACGCGTATATGGCTTTGTCTAATCTCTGCACTCGATTATTCTTCAAATATACGTTTTTAAGTAAAGAATGCATACGTTCTAAATGCATGTTGGTATTTACGCCGGCATTTCTTTGGTAACAAAACGCCCAAGAGGTTTTCCTTTCAGCGTACCAGTAAAAATATCGCACGAAATCGAGTAACTCCTCTTCATAATCATTAAGAAACGTGTTGAGCATTTCTTCAAAAGGTATTTGATAGGTTTCTTCTAACATGTTTCGAATAAATTGATGAACTTCTGATCGCCGCGAAGCTGGTACTTTGATTAAATTTTGACGCCATGCAGCATCGACATGCCACATGCAAAACAATTTGTACTTTGGATCGTTCATAACATATTTCCAACTATTGTAATATTGTTGAGGTACATCTGTCATTAATACGCGACAATTAATAACACCTGCTTCTTTTTTAATCGATTGTAAAAAAATCCTAAGGGTATTTTCGTCATTTTTGTTGCTGAACATAAAAGCACAAGGAAAACCTTGTCGTAAATCATCCAAAACCATTAACGTATGCATCTGAAAGTCGTCAGGATTTGGACCATTCGTAACATCCATACATATCACATCTGAACCATATTTCTGAAGCATGTTACGTTGACCACGATTCATCACAATTAAAATAAAATCATCTTTTTCGAGCGGTATATCAACAACAACTTGATCCTGATTTTTATACAACAGAACACAATCACTATTCTCGTTAACCCATTCGTCAACACTTACGCTGTCACTTTTACAAATAGAAGAATCCTTCAAATCCAACAAAGCTTTTATATTATGTAAATCCTTCCGTGTAAGTAAATGAGATCGCTCTGGTTCAGCATTTTCTTCAAGTTCAGCGATTGAATTCCGATTATTGTCTAATATCCGATCAAAAGGAACTCCTTTCGCGATGTCTTCGGCAATTGATAAACGAAATTCTTTGCTTAAATTAAGGTGCAATAAATTATCATCTTTATGACCAACGTGAGTTTTTACGAAAATTCCATAACGTCTTTGCGAATGCTTATCAACAGTAACGTACAAACCAGCTGGGCAACAGCCTCCGATTTTGTTTGATTTCTTCGTTTTCAAATGCCTGATATTTTTCCCTCTACTTTGGTACACACCTGAGCGATGGCAGGTAAACCTGAATGTCTTATTGTTGCGTCCTTTTTCTTTGCGAGATTTCGAAATAACAAATAAGCTTTTGGTAGATTTTTCGACATCTTTTTTCCATTTTAAAAATGAAATTTCATCGTCGAATTCGATATCTTCTGATTCGATTTCGATTTCGTGATCAATAGAGAAGTGATTTAGTATATCTAGCGATGTGGTTTGACATAAGGGACATAATCCTTTGAAATTCTGGAAAAATAACGCAATTTATCTACAATATGTTTTGAAAATTACTCTGTATACAATTGAAAGTGATTCGACATACCATACGCGGGCGTTTAATAGGTTTTAGCTTTTGACCTTTCGGTTCCATAATTAAGAATCTTAAATTATGAAAATAATTATCGAAATTAATACAATTACATCTTGTATATCTTCCGCAGCTTCCGTATTATCACTATTATCACAATATTTTGTTGATAATTCGGTCAACACATGATTCCGAACTTACCCGAATAAGCCCGAACATGCCCGAATTGGACTTCGAAAAAAAAACTTGTAAACAAATGTTCAGATGTTATCAAATTTACGATAAAAAACGAAAAGTATGATTTAATGTTCTAAATTCATAAGCTCAAATGAACTTCCGGTAAAACTGGAAGAAACTTTATTTGTCGATGAAGCAATCACACATGAAATTTTCGAAATTTCAGTCGAAATTTCCAATTAGGTAGTCAAGTTGATAATCAACTTTTGCAAGCATTTTTTCAAAACGAATCTACGAGTAAATATAATCACCGAAGTGATCTACATGATAAGTAAATTCTTCACAATCGAAACAAGATAGATAAGTTCTTGTTCTTCGGTTAATATTTCGTTATCACTTCTTACTATTCACGATCTTCACGATTACACTTCCGCTGGAAAATCTCAGTTGCGTAATCCGATCAGAAGAAAATACAGATAAGAAAATCAACAACTCATAACTCCGTTGATACAACCAACAAAATATATTTTATATTTTCAAATGGCATCTAATTAAAAAATAATCGAATTATCCAAAGTTTATAATTCGATTTGAAATAAAATAAATATTCAACAAACAAAAATTACACGTATATTCATCTTATAACATAAAATTAATGATTATAAATACGTACATTTACAATACTCATTTTTAAATGCTACAACATTAGAATTTAAAATGGCGTAATGAAAATACGACTCGACTTTTCCAAAAATAGCGCATTGACTAGAAGAAAATTTTCCTACATAATTTTCTATTTCTAACAAAAACTTCACTAATACAAAAAAATACTCAATATGACTAGTTTCAATATAGACGCAATGTATGCTAAATACATAATAATAGAGCCAAAAAATTACAATTTTTTTCAATTGACTACACAATGATTCGAAATAATGGTAACGTAGGCGAACGGTAAGTTCAATTAGGCGAAGATGGATATTTAGGAAGTTCACCTAATTCACGCTTTTCGTGGTTAAACCATAAAGCAATGATATATTGGGAATTCATTTTAATCCAAAATTATCAAAATTAAAAGTATCTATTTCTTTTATTGATTTTTGAACAAATTCCTAGGAATTTTTTTCTCATGTACGTAAAAATAACATGTAATTGACACTTTTAATTAGAATTTCACGTATACATAACGTGTAATATGAGAAAAACGACGAATTTATCAACTTTATCTTGTTCATAATAAAGTTTAATTGAAATGAATAGAGAGAATGAAACAATAGCGTTATAGCAAATGAATATACATATAAGTACACTGCAACGGGCCAACTCATCGAATATGCCGCATGATGCTTCTTTATGATTAAAAGTACAAAATACATTATAATTAACCCTTAAAATTAATGGTAAATGACGGTATTATTTAACGACAAAGCCAAATAGATTTTTTTTTGTACCTTAAAAATAAACACCACGTAAGCTGACTTCAGTTCCATATCAATCTACATGTTGAAATTAAAACTTTCACTATCGGAAAGTTTCTGTTGTTCTTTATCTTGCGTTAAAGATTCGTTTTCTCCGGAGGACGACGTCGAGACCGAGTTGCTTGAGAAAGTATTACCTTGTATATCGCAAATTTTTTCCATTAAAGCTACAATATAGTTTTTTGCTAAAGTTAAAGTTTCAATTTTCGACAAACGACGTTCTTTTTTAACATGAGGTATGACTTCGCGTAACGACTGAAACAAAACGTCAGAAAAAAGGTTACAAAAATGGTATTGATAGTTTATAGGTGTAGGATAGCCGAATTTCTTTGGTTTTTCTTCAAAATATCATCGTAATAGTGAAAAATAGTAAACACTTGAGTATTTGAGTAATTAACTGCGATATTATCGATCGATTATAATTTCAGATTCGAATCAAAAAACATTAAGAATCATCACGAAGCTACTTGCATAATTTAGCAACGTAGCACTGTGATTTAATAATTTGCAGAAATTCAGCTAAAACAGCGAATCATAGATCATATGATGAATTTACCTGAAAAGCTTCGTTTAAACTATGCATTCTCATTCGTTCTCTTTCATTGCTTTCCAGTCTTCTTAAATTTTTTTCTCTAGCGTTTAAAGCTTGTTTACGTTTTCTTCTGTGATTTGCAGCTCCTGAGGTGGTTCTTTGATTACCATTAATACTAGAAGTATCGTCGCTAACCTGAAATAAGCATCATATAAATTCGTCCGAAATCGATGGACATAAAATAATATCCACCATACTTACCGAAGACGAATCGGTTAATTCGAAATCTTGAACAAATGTAGGGTATTCTTGGTATTGTACTCGTCGACAATTACTTAATTTATTATTACAATTTACTTTACTACGGGTGACAATTTGCGTTTTGTTTTCATTCGATGACCAACACAGTGAGTTTATATCGTCTGTATCCATTCGATTCGTCATCCACATAGCTGAAACAAAGAAATACGGTTTAGTTCGAGGTATTTCATATCTCAAAAGAATTGTTAGAATAATATTAATTTTTAATTTCCCCAGCGAAGTCGTACTTCAAGAGGTATTATTTATGAAAATGATATCAACGTTTTTCCTCTTTGAGAAATTAACTTTGATATTGAAGCGTAGGTGAATGTTGCTTTGAATTATGCTTTTCATTTGGTTTTTTTTTGTAGAATTACAGAAAAGATGGTTCTTAATTGTTATCTTTGTGGTGAACTTATGATAGACTTTACTTTTTTATTTAATTACGAATAAACGTTCGTTTTATGTCGATTAATTCCAACTTCAGTTTTTATCCATTCGAGATGTGATAAGTGAGAAGTATAGTATAATACATCACTCATGATCATGATACGTCACCATAACAATGACGTGCCATCTACAAATTGTTATGATAACATGAAAATATCATGAATCACTCACGAGCATGACACGTCGTCATGACAACAGCTTGTGTCATCGTATGTCACTCATGATCATGATATATTCTCGTAACAATGACCTGCCATGTATGACATGTTATCATCACACGAAAATGAGATCATCACTCATGAGCATGACACGTCGTCATGACAACAGCTTGTGTCATCGTATGTCACTCATGATCATGATATATTCTCGTAACAATGACCTGCCACGTATGACATGTAATCATCACACGAAAATGAGATCATCACTCATGAGCATGACACGTCGTCATGACAACAGCTTGTGTCATCGTATGTCACTCATGATCATGATATATTCTCGTAACAATGACCTGCCACGTATGACATGTTATCATCACACGAAAATGAGATCATCACTCATGAGCATGACATGTCGCCATGACAACGGTTACCGTGACAACCGCGTGACGCTTTTTTGTGATGATTTGAGATTTTGTGTGTCATAACCAAGACACGAAAATGTCAAAAATGTTTATTACAGATGTTCCTTATTTACTTTCCAACAACTTTTGTTTGAGAAAATTTCTTTCAAGTTGTCCCAAGTTTCACAAAAGCGCCCCAATCGCAAAATTTTGTTCGCAATACTGACAATATAGCGAGATTATGACGAAGTTTGAGAAAATACGAAAAAAATATTCATTACAGAAAATATTCTTCGTTGAATTTTCAACAACTTTTGTTTGAAAAAATTTTCTCTCAAGTCGTCCCAAGCCTTACAAAAACGTAATCTACATAAATATTCCATACATTTTGGTTTAATTGTTTTACCGTACCAATTTACCAAATCGATAAAACTGATAAGAATCGCCATCTTGAATAAAGCCTTATTTCAGAAAAATTCTCGCTTCAAAAGCGTAGCTATCAACTTTTCGGTCTTCCTTGTATGTTATAATCACAAAATAATTCTGATTTTCCACCACGAAAATCTTGTCATTTTCTTCAACTTTATTCAAAACAAAACATGAAACAAACTTTCAAGTAAACACAATCAACTGTGATTTTGTGTAATCTCAGTTTCATCGTGGAACTCACACATCACATCTTCAAATCTTACACGTGTTCTTTCCGAGGAAAAAATTCCAATTCATAAATATTCACACATCGTAGTAGAAATTCGCAACGATAAAAAAATTCCTCACAGTACAAAGCTGAAAGTTAATTTCAACTTATTCTTTGTACAACTTCGCCGAGTCACAAATTACCGCCGAACTCCGCGAGAATTTCCACACCAACAAAAAACATATCCAAGTCGCCGAAATGTTCGGGTTTCCATTTTGATGATAAATTAAAAAACTGATTACTTCGCACCCGATCACGAGGCTCTTGTTTCATTTGAGAAATTAAAAAGTTTCATATTACCGAGAAATTGATTTCTGTCAACTTCGATCACACGAGCTTTCGCAACGTGAAATTGAATTATCGTCGGGATTTTCTCACATAAAACAAAGCGGATGGAAAATTATACGAGCATCTTTTTTCACAACGTCCAAAACACGCTCGAAATCTCCGACTTTCATAACAATTAAGATTTCCGCAGAAAAAAGTCGATTACGTTAATTGAAATATTTCGATGGGAAATAATCGCGGATTCGGTTTATTTCCAATTGAAAACATCCAGCTATGTCGAAAAATATTACAAATCGAAATTTTTTTACGTTTTATCAACCCAATGTAGTAAAAGGAGATTAATTAATGCTGTCAAAGTGAAGTATACTTCGTTAATTTCAGCGCAAAGGCATTTAACGAGTATTATGCGAACGTTACACGAATATAAGGAAGTTTAGAATACGTGTTTTAAAGATTTTCACGTTTTTGTTAACATAACCCATCGCCTGCGTCTACATCCCCATTCGCTCATCCCTTCAATCCCTCCTTTCCTCCTCCATGTTGATCCTATACTTAATATTTCATTTACAACATCACTAATTTCTACTACGGCGAATTTATTAAAATTGATAAATTTAATTAAAATTTTGTCCCGCGTATTAATTAAATCTATATGGAAATTAATTAAATTCACGTTCGTTTTATAGGTAAATCCTAATTATACTTTTATTTCGCCTTGTAAATCGAGGTAATTGAGCGATATAGGGTATTTTACCATGTAACATATACTCTTCGCGAGTAGATCAAATTTCCCCATTCAAAGCTCATAATTATGTCGGCGCAGCGAAAACGTCCCGCTTTTGAATATCAAATTAAGCTCTCGTATACAACTCGCAGCACCTAGGTAACTTAAACATTAAAACTTTCCTGCCCAACGAGATGTTAAGAGTTACAAATTCGCTTTGAAGTTACATCTCAAATCGTCCGCGTTTTGATAAAGGCGTCTCTCGAGAAGCCCTCGGCCAAACAAAACAATAACGATTATCGCCTACGGCGTGTTCGGCAAAAAATCACCCAGATGTGAGCCTTAATTAGGCAACTTCTACCGATCTTATGTCTCAACGGTTGCGTAATCCTTTCAAACGCGGTCTAAATAAGTTTCGCTTACAACTTGTACCTTGTTTTGTTATGTGATTCTTGTTGTTAGGGTTTTTTCTCCAAAGGGCGAATATATCTCGAGTGTGGAGGTTTGTCGATTCTATGTTAAATAGGAATCCTTTAAAGGGCGGCGCGCGCTCGTCAGCGCGGGGTTTCCGGTATATTTTTAATTAAATAAATCGTGTTTTCGGATTTTTCTTCGTGTTATTGCAAAGCGCTGTTTTCATCGGGTGAATTTTTCATTTCAATATAAACGTTCATGTGTCAAGGTTGAGATCATCATAGTCGAATTCGCCGGCATAAATGTATATACGCGAAACCAAATCAAAGCCTACACCTCTTCCCCTCTGCTTCATCGAGAGTAAGATATATCCCTGAAAAAATACTTCAAAAGTAAAGAACCCACGCCAAGGCCGTGTTCTAGGTTTCTGCTGCACTGGACCCAGTCGTTTTTGGTGCCCTCAACGCTTTTTGATGCGTACCCCCACCCCCATCCCAGCCCTAGATCAAGAATAACGTTCGTTATTATTTTTCAAAAACTTCCATCATTTTCCATTCTAGGAAATTCATTTACACCACAATACATTTACTTAAAACTGAATAAAACTCAAACAAGTAACTCAAATTTGATGAAAAATTTGTTCAAAAATTCCCCAAAATTGACAAAATTTTCTTTAAGTTGATTAAAATTGGCTTAAAATTACATAAAATTTTCAAAATGTTGTTAAAATTGTTCAAAGCTGTTCAGTATTCATTCTTATAAATTCGCATGAAAAAATGAAAAACTGAACAAGTAACGGATGACGGAGCATTTGCTCAAAATTGCGCAAAAATTGCAAAAATTATGTTAACATTGTTTCAAGTTGTACAACATTTATTTGAAGTAGCAAAAAATTGTCAAAACGTTGTTAAAACAGCTTAAAATCGATCCACACTTGTTTAAAATTGCACAAAATTGCACAAAATTGTTAAAATGTTAAAATTGTTTAGAATTGTTTAACATTTGTCCAAAAGTGCACAAAAATAATCAAAATGTTGTTAAAACCGCTTAGAATTGTTCAAAACTTGTTTAAAATGAGTCAAAATTGCACAAAATTGCACAAAAACAAGTGAAATGTTGTTCAAAGAGCTTAAAATAAATCAAAACTTGTTTAAAACTTCTCAAAGTTGCATAAAATTATTAAAACGTTGAAATTGTTCAATATTTGCTCAAAATTGCACAAAAACCGTTAAAATGGTTCAGAATTGACCAAAATTCACTTCAAGTTCATTAAAGTTGCATAAAATTGTCAAAATGGAGTCAAAATTTTTTATGGTAGTTCAACATTCGCTTAAATGTGTATAAAATTATCAAAATGCTATTTTGACAATTTTATAAGCAACTTATAAGAAATTTTGACCAATTCTAGGCGATTTTTACTATATTTTGACAGTTTAGTGCAATTTTGGGCAATTTTGAACAACTTATGATCAATTCTAAGCTGTTTTAACAACATTTTAACAGTTTTTATGCTATTTTGAGCAAATATGGAACAATTTTAACAACGTTTTGACAATTTTGTGCAATTTTGGGCAATTTTAAACAACTTTTGATCAATTCTAAGCTGTTTTAACAACATTTTAACAGTTTTAAATGCAATATTGAGCTAATATTGAATAATTTTAACAACGTTTTAACAACTTTGAGCAAATTTAAACAATTTTTTATCTATTCAAAGCTATTTGAATAAAATTTCAATTGGTTTTGTGCAATTTTGAGCAAAAATTAAACAATGTTGAACAATTTTAACATCATTTTGACAATTTTGTGCAATTTTAACTAATTTTAGACAAGTTTTTGTCGATTCTAAACTACTTGAACAACATTTTGACAATTTTGTGCAATTTTAACCAATTTTAGACAAGTTTTTGTCGATTCTAAACTACTTGAACAACATTTTGACAATTTTGCGCAATTTTGGGCAATTTTAAACAAGTTTTGATCGACTCTAAGCTGTTTTAATAACGTTTTAACAGTTAAACAATTTGTGATCTATTTAAAGCTATTTGAATAAAATTTTAATTGTTTTTGTGCAGTTCTGAGCAAATATTGAACAATATGGAACAACTGTAACATTATTTTGGCAACTTTGTGCTATTTCGACAACATTTTAACAATTTTTATACAATTTTGACCAAATGTTCATCAATTTTAAACAATTTTAGTATCTTTCTGACAATTTTTTGCATCATTTTGAGCAATTTGAATCTAGTTTTTGTCGATTCTAAAATGTTTTAACAACATTTTAACAGTTTTTATGCAATTTTAAGCAAATATGGAACGATTTTGACATCATTTTGACAACTTTGTGCAATTTTAAGCAATTTTAGACAAGTTTTGATCATTCTTTAGCTGTTTCAACAACATTTTAACAATTTTTATCCAATTTTGAGCAAATGTTCAACAATTTTAAACAATTTTAATATCTTTCTGACAATTTTTTGGATTTTTTGCATTTTTCGAGCAATTTTAATCAAGTTTTTGTAGATTCTAAGCTGTTCAAGAGTTCTTATGCGATTTTAAGTGAATGTTGAACAATTTTAACAACGTTTTGACAACAATCTCTTCTTCTATTGTTTCTGCCATTACCGATTCTTCTGCTATTGGCCTTACTGATTAAATTTCTTTGACAAAGCTACAGCTAAAAGTAAAAGAACAATTTACACGAATTTTTGCACGAGTTCAATTTATTTTATCGATTCTTCACATCTAATTATAATGAATTAGTGAAAATGTCATAAAATTCGATCCTTTGCGGAAATTCAAGACTTCGAAACATACGACCTCATTTTCGTACGAAGCTCATGTAGCTCATACGACGTGGCAAAAGATATAGACCTTTACGACGCATTGACATTTGTTTGCGGTATAGATCATCAAGCCCAAAGACGCTGGGTTGAATTTCATCGCAGAAAGCGAAACCCAAATAGATTCAAACCTCATAACACAAAAGCAATCAATCCGCGTGGTATGTTCGGGTACTAAAACCTGTCACGCTTATCTAACCGAGCAACGTTGCGGTTCACTCGTTCAAATACCGCATCGCTATGGACATAGGACATGATAAACATATCGAATACGTTTACGACACCATTAACATTTACATTACTATCGCTAAATTCGAGTACTAGTGTAAAAAGTGTTTTTTTTTTCACCCGAGACGGTAATTAGGGAACATATTGTTTAGCGATAAAGTTTAAAATCGGAAATACTATAAATACCTTCCGAGAAAGTTATTTCTTCGATGGTTTTTCAAGTTGAAAAAAGTTGCCGAAGGAAATCGTAACGAAAAGAAACCTTTTTTAGTTTCTCATTTTTAAGGTATTATTTTTTGCGAATACTTTCAAAATATCGTCCATTGAAAAGACTGAAAAAATATACTGCGCGAGTTACCGCGAAAATAAAAATATTCGCGTTGGAAAGTTTTTTTTTCCACATTTCTTAAACTAATCCAGCTTATTTAAAAGTTAAAATTTGCCGTTTTTGTCGAAAGCTTTATCAATAAACATCGATAATTTTCGAAGTATGAAAAATCTATGAAAAAAGAAGGCGAAATCGGGCCAACTTGAAGATTGAATATTATTCAATCGTTTCGACGAATTCGCATGATTCGCCGAATAACTACAATAAAAGTTCAATAAACTTTATAACGCGTGTACTTTCGTCGACACAATATTCCTCGGCAGTGATGGATAAGAAGTGTCGTTTTAAAGGTTATTCGAGCTTTTCGACGGAGTAGTTTGTCATTGTACAAAGGAATATATCCGAGGCGGCATTTTTTTCAACATTACGTAGGTTTTTGCGTTTAATTTATTAGTAAATTAGATTATTTTCGTATTTATCAGTAATTTTTATCATTCGCGTGGAGGATTTTTACAAGCGTAGGAAACGGTTTAGGTGTGGGTGGTGTTTCTTGTAAAGTTAAAGTTCGTTTTCCTTAAAATGCCCATTTGAAGTAACATGTGTTGGTAAATTGTTAGAAATGGGAAAGGAAAGAGAGGGAGTTGAAAAAGGACGTTTTTCTTTCAACGTAGTGCTGAGGTTTTCATGTAGAGGACGTTCAATTCGTATGAAAAATGAGCAAATTTTGAAGTTTGATTTCGATTATTTCGTCTCACACACCCACCTCTCTCACACTCACACACACACCTCACACTCACACACCCATCTCTCTCACACTCACACACACCTCACACTCACACAGAACCTACTCTCACGCACACACACACCCTACTCTCACACACACCTCTCTCACACACAAACCTCTCTCACACACCGTCTTCTCCCACACACTCTCCTCTCTCTCACACACACTCTCATGTTCAAGATGAAATTTCTATTGCGATTTTTTCATTTCGATGTTTTTTATTTTTAATAAGAAAACTTTGATTTCGATAATTCGACATTGTATCTCAATTATAATTATTTCATTTCGATGTAAGATGTATCAATTTTAATTACGATTGTTTCATTTCGATGTTTCGATTTTAATGATTCGATATCGTATTTCGATCATGATTATCTGATCTTGATATTTCGATTTTGATGATTCGACATTGTACCTCGATTACAATGATTTCATTTCGATGCAAGATGTATCAATTTTAATTACGATTGTTTCATTTCGATATCTTGATATCTTTTTTGACGACTCCATTTCGATATTTGGATTACGACCATTTCATTTCGATGTTTCGATTTTAATGATTCGATATCGTATTTCGATTATGATCGTTTTATTTCGATGAATCGATTTCAACATTTCGATATCTTAATTCGATTACAATTATTTGATCTTGATATTTCGATTTTAATGATTCGATATCGTATTTCGATTACGATTATTTAATTTCGATATTTCGATTTTAATGATTCGATATCGTATTTCGATCATGATTATTTGATCTTGATACTTCGATTTCGATTTTGATGATTCGATATCATATTTCGATTATGATCGTTTTATTTCGATGAATCGATTTTGATGATTCGATATCGCATTTTGATTACGATTATTTAATTTCAATATTTCGATTTTAATGATTCGATATCATATTTCGATTATGATCGTTTTACTTCGATGAATCGATTTCAACATTTCGATATCGTAATTCGATTACAATTATTTGACCTCGATATTTCGATTTTAATGATTCGATATCGTATTTCGATCATGATTATTTGATCTTGATACTTCGATTTTGATTTTAATGATTTGATATCATATTTCGATTATGATCGTTTTATTTCGATGAATCCATTTCAACATTTCGATATTGTAATTCGAATGAAATTATTTGATTTCGATATTTCGATTTTGAGTGATTCGATGTCGTATTTCGATGGAAATTATTTGATTGCGATATTTCGATTTTGATGATTCGACATCGTATTTTGATTACGATTATTCAATTTCGATATTTCGATTTTAATGATTCGATATCGTATTTTGATTACGATTATTTAATTTCAATATTTCGATTTTAATAATTCGATGTAGTATTTTGATTACGATTACTCAGTTTCGTTATTTCGATTTTGAATGATTCAATGTCGTATTTCGATTTTGATGATTCGATATCGTATTTTGATTACGATCATTCAATTTCGATATTTCGATTTTAATGATTCGATGTAGTATTTCGATTACAATTATTCGATTTGGATATTTCGATTTTAATAATTCGATGTAGTATTTTGATTACGATTATTCAGTTTTGTTATTTCGATTTTGAATGATTCAATGTCGTATTTCGATTGAAATTATTTGATTTCGATATTTCGATTTTGATGATTCGATATCGTATTTTGATTACGATCATTCAATTTCGATATTTCGATTTTAATGATTCGATGTAGTATTTCGATTACAATTATTCGATTTGGATATTTCGATTTTAATAATTCGATGTAGTATTTTGATTACGATTATTCAGTTTTGTTATTTCGATTTTGAATGATTCAATGTCGTATTTCGATTGAAATTATTTGATTTCGATATTTCGATTTTGATGATTCGATATCGTATTTTGATTACGATCATTCAATTTCGATATTTCGATTTTAATGATTCGATGTAGTATTTCGATTACAATTATTCGATTTCGATATTTCGATTTTAATAATTCGATGTAGCATTTCGATTACGATTATTCAATTTCGATATTTCGATTTTGAATGATACAATATCGTATTTCGATTACGATCGTTTTATTTCGATGAATCGATTTCAACATTTCGAAATCGTAATTCGATTGAAATTATTCAATTTCGATATTTCGATTTTGAATGATTCGATGTCGTATTTCGATTGAAATTATTTGATTTTGATATTTCGATTTTGATGATTCGATATCGTATTTTGATTACGATTATTTAATTTCAATATTTCGATTTTAATGATTCGATATCGTATTTCGATTATGACCGTTTTATTTAGATGAATTGATTTCAACATTTCAAAATCGTAATTCGATTGAAATTATTCAATTTCGATATTTCGATTTTAAATGATTCGATGTCGTATTTCGATTGAAATTATTTGATTTTGATATTTCGATTTTAATGATTCGATATCGTATTTCGATTATGATTATTTGATCTTGATATTTCGATTTTGATGATTCGATATCGTATTTTGATTACGAATATTTAATTTCGATATTTCGATTTTAATGATTCGATATCGTATTTTGATTACGATTATTTAATTTCAATATTTCGATTTTTATGATTCAATATCGTATTTTGATTACAGTAATATGATTTCGATTTTAATGATTCGATTTTGTATTTTGATGTATCGATTATCATACTTCGATTCCGACAAATCGATTATAATAATTATTCATCATGTTTTGATAAAATAATCGAGAAATTTGAAATTTTACAGAAAACCCCCCGGAATCCCTTAAGATATCGTAATTTCGAGTCCGATTAGTTCATCAGATTTATGTAATCTTTTTGTTGAAAAAAAATCGATTTCGGAATTTTTCAAAATTCGCAAAAAATTAAACTAAAATAATGAATTAGTGACTGAGATAACTAACATTTTTTTATATCTCGTGACTCAGCATCGAACACATTTTCGACAACTATTTCCTACAAATTGACAACAAACACGGAAACAACGAATACAGCATTTTTTCACCAAAATACTTCGTACATGTTGCATCGTGGATTATTTTTAATTCTTTAATTACACCATTATTTACATATTTTATTCCTCATCGAATAAAAACCTTTCTGAATTTATCCGCTCACTTTTGAATAACGTTGAAAAAATAAGAGATAAATTTCACCATCAAAAAGGTACGAATTCTGTAAACTCGGTACTTTGGAGGGTAAGCATTATTACGTAAGAAATTTATACGCCATTTGTACAATTTTTTTTCCACGTTTACATCAAAAGCCATAATTGATGGTTATCAGCTTTTATAGGTTTTTCTTTGCTTTATTGTACAACGTTCCAGTTTCCCTGTTCGGTATTATTTCTGTTATGACGATTTGACGAGGCATATTGCGAGGAATTTTCTTTTATCGCCTTGTTAACAAAACGAATAAGGATTCTTCATTGTACCATGGTTTATTTAAAACTACGTTTAAAATGTTAACTCGGTATTCGCGAAGAAGAATTTGTAAGATTTTCGACGAAAGAACAAACCATGTTACCTCGTCTACGTAAATATTTAAAATGCTTCGAAATTAAATAACCGTCTAATGCGAAATTATAACTCATTTTTTCAAGCAAATTGCACATTTTGACTATTCCATTAAACGAATATGTCAAAAGGCAAGAATTCCCACTATTTTAATCTTTGCTCAGCCGAAATAAGCCTGTTAACATTTCTTGAACAAAAATTCTGGAAATTTAATTTTCTTCTAGGAGCGTTTTAAATTATCGAAAAGAATGCCACGTTGTACAATCTTCATTAAAGTACACCTACATCGACGTAAATTTTTCTTATCGAAATTCAAAAATCTAACTCGAAGCTTGGCAAAAAAAAAAAACATGAAATATTCGATTAATTCGCGGTAACAAATTTCCTACGGCGTGTCCATTTTGGCAGAAAATTTCCAACGTGTATTTTTATATGCGGGTTATAGCATTAATTCGCCTGCACGTAACAAACCGCCAAATAAATTATAAGAAAAAATATAATTACTAAATCGCTGCACAATCTAGAGAAGAATAATTTCGTCGAATGTATCTTTTTTTTCGAAAGCTCGACGCGCTACAGATCGAGCAATTAATTTTAGTTGAAGATGTAATTGCGTATAATCCATCTAGAAAATTATTGCTAGTCTTTTTTTTTGTAGTTTTCCTTTTGCCTTTTTATAAATGGGTTCTCTCAATCACAAACGTATTATAGTGATTATTTCGTTCTTTTTTTCGGATTAGAACGACTTTAAAGCTGCTTGTTGGAAATTGTGTATTGTCGTCTGTCTTTGTCTTGTTGTAAAGGTAGATCATTTTTTAGGCTTTGATTTGTTTTTTTAACGATGGTGAAGAATTGATTCTCGATTTTGGTTTTTTTCGTGTTTTTAAGAGGAATCAATTTGAATGATTTTATTTTGATTTTCTGATTGTATCGTTGTTATTCGTATTTCCATGTGATAATTTCGATATATCGATTTTCATTTCTCGATTGCTCCATTTCCGTTTCCACTTTGATGATATAATTTCGATACGTTGATTGAAATATTTTAATTTTATGCATGAATTTCAACGTCTGTATTCTGATATTTCCATATTAACGTTTTAATTTCGATGTTTTCGCATTTTTTATGCCACGATTTCGATACATCGATCTGAACATTTCGATTTCGATGTATCGATTTTGAGTTTTTATTGCGATATTTTGATAATCTCGATGGTTGCGTATTTTGATGAAGTAATTTCGATGCATTCTGAGTATTTCGATTTCGATGTATCGATTATCGATTCGATGTTTTTATGTTGATATTTCGATAGTTTCGATGTTTTTGTATTTTAATATCCTATATATATCGATTTTAATATTTCGATTTCAATGTATCGATTATCGATTCGATGTTTTCATATCGAGATTTGATATTGCGAATTCGACGTATCGATCTGAGTATTTCGATTTCGATGTATCGATTTTAATATTTCGATCTCAATGTATCGATTATCGATTCGATGTTTTCATATCGAGATTTGATATTGTGATTTCGACGTATCGATCTAAGTATTTCGATTTCGATGTATCGATTATCGATTCGATGTTTTTGTATTTTAATTTCGTAATTTTGATATATCGATTTTAATTATTTCGATCTCAATGTATCGATTATCGATTCGATGTTTTCATATCGAGATTTGATATTGTGATTTCGACGTATCGATCTGAGTACATCAATTTCGCTGTATCGATTATCGATTCGATGTTTTTATGTTGATATTTCGATAGTTTCGATGTTTTTGTATTTTAATATTATAATTTTGATACATCGATTTTAATATTTCGATTTCAATGTATCGATTATCGATTCGATGTTTTCATATCGAGATTTGATATTGTGATTTCGACGTATCGATCTGAGTATTTCGATTTCGATGTATCGATTATCGATTCGATGTTTTTGTATTTTAATTTCGTAATTTTGATATATCGATTTTAATATTTCGATTTCAATAATCGATTATCGATCCGATGATTTCCATTTCAGTAGTTTCGATGTTTTAGTATTTTGATACAATTATTTCGATATATCGATCTAAATATTTCGATTTCGATGTATCGATTTGAATATTCCGGTGAATTGATTATCGATTTCACGTATTGATTATTAATGCGATGTTTTTGCATCGATATTTCGATAAATTTTATGTTTTTACACGTATTTTGCATTCGATGAGATGATTTCGATGTATCGATTATCGATTCAACCTTCTCATATCGATACTTTGAGATGTTTTTGTATTTCGGAATTAAAATTTCGATATATCGACCCGAGTATTTCGATTTTGATGAATCGATTATCAACTTGATGTATTTACTATTGATTTGACATTTTTATATCGATATTTAATATGATTTCCATATTTCTATATTTTGAATATAATGATATGATTTCGATGTATCGATTTGAAAATTCCGATAAATCAATTTAAATATTTCTATATCGATATTTCAGCTTAATATTTCGATTTAGGTGTTTTGAATCGATTAATCGATTGATTTTTGTGAAATGTCAATCGAACCGAATGACTTGATTAATCGGGAATCAAACGAATTTTTTCCTTGAAAAATCACTACTTTTTCATTACATTTTTTCAAAATTTTCTAAAGCCTATCAATTTCACCCCCTCCCCCTTCGCTTCAACAAAGTCAAATTTTAGCTTAGAAGAAAATTTTTAATTGAAAAAAAGTCAAATTAAAAGTATAAAAAAATAAACGTATCATTTGCTTAATTTTAAAAAATATACACGACGTTACACATATCGACAGTGCTGCCAACTCATGAAAAATGCCAATCATCTATAGAAAATGAATAATTTTTTAGTAATTTTTTCAAAAATATTTCGCAACTAAGGGTTTTTTTTTATTGTTGCACTACTTTTTGACGAAATTCACTACTTTTTCACTACATTTTTTCAAATTTTTCTAAAGCCTATCAACTTCACCTCCCCCCCCCTTCGCTTCAACAAAGTCAAATTTTAGCTTAGAAGAAAATTTTTAATTGGAAAAAAGTCAAATTAAAAGTATAAAAAAATAAACGTATTATTTGCTTAATTTTAAAAAATGTACAAGATGTTACATATCTCGACAGTGCTGCCAACTCATGAAAAATTGCCAGTCATTTATCGAAAATGAACAATTTTTTAATAATTTTTTCAAAACTATTTCACATCTATGTTTTTTTTATTGTTGCACTACTTTTTCACTACTTACATAAACTATTTTCAAAATCACTACTTTTTCACTACTTTCACTACTTTTGCTACCTGTTGGCAACCCTGTTTCAGAGCAGAAAATTTTGTTGCTACATTTTATTGATTTTTTATCGTGACTGCTTAGAGATAAAATGAACTTTGATGATTTACAACGTGATGAAAGTTTTATCATTTTTGCTCCGTTTTATCAATTAGGTCAATGAATCAGCATACGAAATAAAAACACGAAGGTACTTCAATTGGTGAGCTTTAGGCCATAATCAATTAAATATTTGTGAAATTGTCAAGGTCTCTTCAACGAGTAAGATCCTGAAACATGAAATTCCACAAGTCGTACTTGTTGAAATGTATTTTGAGAATTCAAGTCTTTCAGGAACATTTTCCTATTTTTTCTTCGTTCCAAAAGAATCCGAATTTTAGTTGCTCTTTTTTACCGTTGTTTATACCCTTTTGAGCTTTTGTTGACTTCAAAGGTCCTACTACATCTGGAATCAGTTTATGCAAACGTTTCTTTACACCTTTTTCCAAAACAATTCCAGCAATTGTTTTATATTTATGGTGGTTTTTTTTTCACACACCTTGCACGAGTATTCATCAAACAAACGAAATCCTTCTCGATGTGATACGTTTGAATGAAAATAATAATTGAGATGTTAAACAAAAGTGACTGGGTACTTGATACTCAAAGACGTATTATTCCAGGCGCGTGGAAATCTCGCCGAAGATACATTGTTTGAAAATCGGCGTAATTAAAGATGAACGAGGGGCGTTTAAACAATGGATGCTGTATTCTGCGGCTTAACATGTGAGGTTTTAACATCTTCAGACGATCGGTACGAGACGACGTTAAGTAGCCTACAAACACACCTTAACGGATATAAAAGCTATTTTTACGAGGTCGTCAAAAAAATATTGTGTTGAGCTAGGCGCATTTAGTGATTTCAGGGAACGTTTTCATGTCTGGCACCGAATCGAAATTCGAATTTAAATAAATGGAAAATTTTTCAACCGACGCATAAATACGGCGAACTGGCGTCGTCCGGCGACTTAATAAAACAGACATCAAGCTGAGAGCTATATCCGTAAAGTTTCCCGAACGTATTGATGAATTAGCTCGTATGGTGGATTGCAGGGCTTCGAAACGAAACAAAATATCGTATCGTAAATTTATATTTACGCGTATTACGCGATTTATAACGTGTCCACGAGGCTCTCACCTGAATCAGAAATTCACGTACGAATTCCATTAAACGAACTTCATCAGCACAGAGACGCGACCGTCATGAATAAAAAGTCGTAATTTCGGCGATTTCGGTTTCGGCACGCACGTTGTATCGTATAACGAAATGAAATTCGCAGCCTGATTTATTCCGAAATGGTTTGAAACATGGAAGTGCATCCGAAAAAAATCTGACGTAGTTGTACGAAAGCACGTAGAGTATTTTTTAAATATCGAAACGTGCCAGTAAAAAGTTCGATGGGTTTGAAAAACCAGAGGCGAATGTCAAAAATTTTTATTTAAAAGACGACAATACCTTGACGACCTTCGAGATGTTTATTTGTTTTATATTTTCGTGTTTATTTTTAATGATTGAGGAAAAAATTTTATTGGAATTTCTCAAATGGAAAAAGCCATTTTGCAGGAAGCGTATAAGGCTCGGAATTCCATTGTCGTGATTTCTTTCACAACGCGTTTTCGTCGCTTTTCTTCAACAGGCAATTTTGTATTTCTATTTCGTGTTCGAATTCGCGCGCGAAAATTATTAAAAATATTATAATTCGATAGAATTTCCAAAGGTTTTACAGTTCTTTTCAAAAGCTCTATCGTCGTTTCGAGCCCTGAATAGGAGGCTAATATAGACGTTTTTCATGCCTTTTTTCCCCCGGCGGATTTAAATACGCAAATGTTTAAAAATTCGGTGATTTTCGTTCGTGTTTTTTTTCAAGTTGCTTTTAGTCGCAGAAGCCCACAAGAGTTTATACCACCTGATGATTTAATAGGATAATTTTTTCAAACAGCGAGTCCTTGGGAACATATTAAAGCGAAACTTGAAAAAATCAAGCCAAGGATTTGGACAAAATGGCGGACTTTTTGATTGACAAATAAACGATTCTTCACAATGAGGATTTCAAACCGTGAAAAAGTGGATTTTCGAAAAAATTGATAAGGAGTTATTTCACGACAAATCAGCATACGAAGTTAGATAAGGGGTCGTTGACCTTTTTTTTTACATTTTTCATGCATGTCCAACGATGCTATGCGAAGGGCTCCGGGATTATTTCAATCCACAGTTTAGCAACTTGAAATTTTCCAAGATGGCGGAAATTAAAAAATTTTGAGCATCGATAACGCAAATTATATTATGCCAAGTGAATTGAACTTATTTCGATTTTATTCTACTTTTGAAGGGTAACTCGGGAATGGTGACAGAATCAGTGTTGCCACTTATTACCTCAAAGAAATTAATTTGAAATTAAAATCGCTGTGAAAATTTGACCTAAATGAGCCACAATTCTGAACAAATTCTCAATTATGGCTCATTTTATGCAAAAAAAGGTCAAATTTGAAAAAAAAATTAGATAAGAGTTTAAATTTAAATTTAAGAATTTGACAAATACAGCAAAAAAAGTTTCAATAGGTTTTGCATATACAGTTTTGAGATGAGGTCATTGACCTTATAAACATTGTAAGACTTCAAATTTTAATTATTGAAAAAAAATTGTACGATCTTTTTGAAAGAATTCAAAAAATACCACAAAACAATGTTCAAACGTTTTTGCGTTTACAGCAAAAAAAGTTTCAATAGGTTTTGCATATATACAGTTTTGATGAGGTCATTGACCTTATAAACATTGTAAGACTTCAAATTTTAATTATTGAAAAAAATTTGTACGATCTTTTTGAAAGAATTCAAAAAATATCACAAAGCAATGTTCAAAAGTTTTTGCGTTAATTCAATTTCGATGGGGTCATTGACCTTTCAAACGTTGGGTGACGTTCAATTTTTATTTTTTTCAACGAAATATTAATATCTTGACCTGGAAAAATTTGGGTCGTTTTCTGATATTTGTAAGGAAATTTTTTCCAAAAATGGCTTCTTTTGGAGAATTTATAATGTAAAAGTAAAAAAACAGGTTTATTTTTCAAACGTAAAAAAATTTATTTTCTTCAGAAATATTTGGATTTCATTGCTTTCGAATCAACTAATTTACCCAATTCCAGTATATTTGTACCGAATGAAGAAAAATTCGTAAATTAAGTGATAATACTCAAAATAAATAACGTAAAATTTTTTCATATTTTTTTGTCCAATTTTGCCCCAGGAAAACCTATTTTTTAACTTTCTATATCATTTTAGAAGGGGTGAAATGAGACAAAAAATGTGAAAAAATTTTATTCTATTTATTTTGAGCATTTTTACCTTCAACCCAAATTTCAACTTATTCGGTACAAAAATACCGAAACTGGATGTATTGGTCCATTGATCATAATAGTTAATAATAAGAACTCGTAGATATGCAAATTTTTCTACAATTTCTGAAGAAAATTGATTTTTTCAAACTATTTTTATTTTATAAAAAAATATCCAGGTCAACCAACGAAAAAATATTTTTTCAAAAATTTGCCAAAAGCAACAGTTTTTGAATTTTTTTCCAAAAATGTCTAAAAGATCGTTGCAATTTTTCGATATGTTATTCTGCATAAAATGAATTATAATTGAGAACTTTTTCAGAACTGTAATTTATCAAGGTCATTTTTTTTGAGATTTCAAAGTTTCGAATAAATTTTGTAAAGTTGATAAAAGAGGCAACACTGATTCTGCCACAATAATCCTGCTAAACTTCTTGAAATTTTCTTCCCATTTCCATGCACCTTTTCACTTCTTTGAAAAATATTTTAGATTTATGATTTAGACAGAAGTCAATGTGACAAAATGTAATTTTCCCCCTTTCCCCTCACAGGAAATCCCTACACCATTTCGTACAGGTTGCTTATCAATAGTTCGAAGGAGACGGAATAAATACGAACTACTTCGTATGATTTCTACAATCAGCTTTAATTTTTTTACATCCCTCGGGTACTTCGAAATTACAATTTTTTCCAAATTTAAAAATTCCAGCACAAAACACATCTTTTATTTCGCGATAATTTCAAACCCGCGAAAAAAAACTTTAAAATAGACAAGCTTCGTCAGTGTTGCTCAAATATAACTCGTTAAAAAACACAGCTATTTTACGTCGTTTCGGTGTCGTATTAATGACATAAAAAACTCGAAGCTAATTACTTTTCGGGTATTTTTTGCTCTCGGTAATTCCAATATCTTAGTAATTACATCGTACGTACTGAATGTTTGAAAATGACGTCGTATTTTAAAACACTTCAGTTTGCACGCTTACGAACTTTTCTTTGGAGCGAATTTCAAATTGCAACTCTGACAAGATCTGAAAAATAAAGCAATAAACCCGCAAGATCAATCTAATGGTTTTCGCGAGAGAGAGAAAGGGAGAAAAAAGCGCATGCGATGGGAAATCCTTACCAAACTGCTAATTACTTTTTCAACTCCTATATCAAGATGTATTAGTGAAAAAAAAAAGCATTTAATGAATGATATTCGAATGAATAACGTTAAATTGCTTATTATCGGCGGTAAAATAGGACGTAATTAATTAAACACGCGGAAGCGACGACGTGCGAAGAAAAGCGCAACAGATTCTATTATTCTATTTAATAATTAAAGATTGTAAAGTTTTCAAACTTTCGTCGAAGCTATTACCGCCTCGTAGAATCGTAATTTTTTACATTTTTCTTTAATCATTTATTGTGCAGTAAAGTGAAAAATGACAATTCTACTCCCTTGGCCTAGTTTTTTTTTTTAATATGATTTACAACTTTTATATAAAAAGGATGAAATTAATATCTATCCAAAAAGCTGCGAATTACTTTTCCGCCGAAACAAGATTTTTTAATTGTACAGAAGAAAAAAATTAAATTTTTGAAAACACGTCGCTTGTTTTGAAAAAACAATGCGCGTAAATTTTAATTTCCAACAGGTTGCTCGTGTCGTGTTCTCGGTACAAATGAGTCCTCAAATTGTGAATGGCGGGTGTGCAAAAAAGTACGCCGAAGTTGTAATTATAATAAAATTCAATTTTCACCACCCTCGAATGTAATTTCAGACGTGTTTGTAGTAACGTGCATTGTTGGAGTTTTTGCGAGGCGCTGCGAGATGTAATTTAAGAAATGGATGTTGCGTGTTACTTTGTTCTTATCTTCGGCGGTTAGTGAACCGAAGAAAATAATTTAGGTATTTCGATATCGAATAACTAACCTATTTTTTTATTATTGATGATTTCAATTCGGTATTTAGAGATAATGATTGTTGTTTATCGTGATAATATCATCTTATCGTGGCGTCTATTTACAAACAACAAAACAAAGTTGAGTCGATAATGAAAGAATTTTTTTTTTATTTAAAATATGGTTAGTCGAATGAAAGGGATAAATTTTTATTCAAATTGCAAGTTACGTTCAAGGTGTAAATCCTTCAATTTTTCATCCCTTAAAATTGAACCAATTGAGAACACCGCGTAAACGGCAACGCTACTTTTATCTTCGAATAATTCCTTCAATTGAGCAGTTTACAAAATCTCGAAAAATTAGTTTCTTCGGTGTTGTAGTTTTACCTTTTTTATATTTTTAGTTATAAAAAAATAAGTCACGTTTTTAATATTTTCATGTCTTGGCTATGGCACGCGAAATGGTAAATTGTCATGAAAAAGCGTCATGAAAGTGTCACGCGGTTGTCATGGCAACGAGTCGTGTTTATGAGCGATGTCAATATCTTCATGTCACTATAACATGTCATAGATGACAATTTTTATGGTGACGTATCATGATCATAAGTTATTTATACGATGACACAAGCCGTTGTCATGGTGACATGTCATGCTCATGAGTGATGTCATGATAACATGTCATAGATGATAGGTTATTTTTATAGCGACATATCATGATCATGAGTGACATACACGATGACACAAGACGTTGTCATGACGACGTGTCATGCACACAAGTGATTCATGATATTTTCATGTCATGATAACATAATAATCCGTAGGTGATCCGTCATTGTTATGGAGATGTATCATGATCATAAATGATGCACTAGACCATTATATCAGGGTTACGTTAAAATCGGAAATTAACATCTGCAGCACTTCCCTTGCTAAACATCAAAATATATATTGAACTTTCATCGGTAAGAAAAATCTTGAAACCATTTTTCATATTCGTATCCCTGCAGGGGGTGAGAAAGAGGGGAGCGCGAATATCTCTTGATATGAAAATTATCATCTTTATGCTAGAATTACAATACCGAAATTTGCGCTTGTATTATCAAATGCAGTTTTGTGTAGTGATGTTCTTTACATTAAATCACTTCATGTTTCATCTTAAAGTGTCTAGGAGAGGAGGGAGGGGTAAAGGGTCGAATGGAAAAATGAACTATAACACTAACATGTGCGTTTCACATGAGAAATCAGAACATTGAGACACGATTTTCTTGGATCCACATTTTAGGGGTCGGCGCCCCCTGAAGAGGGATGATACAAAAAATGCAATCCCATGATGGGAAAATGTAGTACTAACAAATACCTATTGATAGACACCAAAATATTGAAATTTCACCGATAAGAAAATTTTCCAGCCAATTTCAAAAATTCACAGTCCCACAGGGGGGAGCAAGAGGGGAGCAAGAATGCCTCCCGGGCTCAAAAATTTTGTTTTTGTATCAATATTCATCATACCAAAATTCATGCTTCTTTCACGAATTGCAGTTTTCTTTGAAAAAATTACAGTTAGCGACAGTAGTGTGTAATTGTTTTTATATCAAAAAATAGGAAATTTAATTTTCTTCAAATTATAAAAGATGAAAAATTTTCTAAAACGCTCTCGTTTTCGAGTGAAAATTTAAAAACTTTAACATCTATCTAGTTTTCAACATTTCGTTGGTGCATGCTTTGTGTATCATTTCATTGCCAATGCTGTTCATCAGAAGACCTCATATGATGTCACATGCCACTCGCAACCATGCCACGTCACCATAACAATGACTTGGCATCATGTCATGTCACTTGACATGCTACCATGACACGATCACATGTTACTCCCGACCATGACATGTTACCATGACGATGAATAGTCATCTATGACATAGTATGATGATGTGAAAAATGTATTTTTTTTGCGAAACATGAATAATATGACGCATAACACATTTTGAGAGGAAAAAAATCACCTGACTTGTCATCATATATCATCACCAAGCCTATTGCCATGACAACGTCATGACACAACACCATTATTGAAGTCACCATGACATGTTATCGTAACATGATCATGAGATATTACTAAGACATGATGATTATATGTCACTCACAACCATGACACCTGACCATTCCAATGATATGGTACGAGTACATCACCCATGATCATGATACGTCATCATAAAAATTACCCATCTACGACATGTTATCATGACATGAAAATATTGACATCACTCATGAGCACGACAAGTCATCATGATAATGGCTTGTGTTATCGTATATATAACTCATGATCATGATACGTCACCATAAAAGTGACATGTCATCTATGGCATATTATCATGACATGAAAATATTGACATCGCTCATGAGCATGACACGTCGCCATGACAATGGCTTGCGTCATTGTATATATAACCCATGGTCATGATACGTCACTTAATGATGAAAAAATGAAAAACATCGAAAACAAGAAAAATTAACATCAATATAATTTTTGAAAAAAGATGCTTAAGCTAACTAGCTTATAGATCTTTTTAAACATCACAAAAAAATACCGAAGTGCAGCGCTACTAACACTAGATAAACAATTAATACGGTACAAAATTCAACAAAATTTTGACCCCTCAGCCTCAGTTTTTGAGATGAACATGAATGAAATTCCGAATTTTGATTTTATTTTGTCCCCTTTAAACTTAATGAACGACCATTTTCCACTAGGTGTTGAATTCAGGTTGCCTAATCGGTTTTCAGAAGGAGCAATAAGTTGCATTTTCACACCCAGTATGATACTTTCTGAATATTTCACCCAAGAAGTTTATCATGAAATTATCAACATATTAGCATTTACCCCCACCTTCCCCCTCCCCTCCCCTCCTCCAAACAAATCTCTTATTTGATACTCCAGTAGGTGTAATAAATTGTTTTAATCAAATTCATCTGGCACGTTATACTTATGCACATAACCTTTTTGTTTTATTACATTATACTTTTCTTCTAATATATCGAGTTGAGATTTTTACTGATTTTGGTTCAAAAACTGTTCCATAAATCCATCTGTACATCGTTCAGAATCTTCGTCACATCAGATAAATTATTCATAAGAATTATTTTCACAAATAAAATTAGAATATTGAAGTTATGTTTATAACTTATGAAATTGGAATACTTATTTACTCCTTCTGTTCTTTTAATCTCCTGTTTTTTTGATCTGTTTAGTTACCCTTTTTTTTTACCATCATCGAGAGTATCCTCTGGATTATATAGAATAGAAATATTGGAAAACATCGATTTCAATTGTAACTATATAGAAAGTATCATCAATTTGAAAAACAGTGCTAGCTTACCATTCATGACGATAAAACGTTCATACAAATTTTTTTGATGGACAGATAATTTTTAAATATTATTTTTGAATTGTTCAATCTTTGCAGTCTCATTTTGGAGTTGTTGAAATATTGCAACATCATTTCTGAGTTTTCTCGGTACTTCTGACGGATCTCAAAACGATAAATGACTGAAAAATGTAACCTACAGAACTGTACTGACAAGCATAAATCAATCCAACAACTCACCAAAATTTCGGGTGTAAATAGCCATGAAAACGAAGCTGATAAGATATCGAGGAATTTAATTTTTATGAAGTTCGTTTTGAGACAATTATTAAAAATAAAAAGTAAAGGGTTCTCAATTTTTTTTTCGTAGTATTGATGTTTGGTTGATCTTGATTTTCTAGAAAATGGTATCGCAAGTTTTGTTGGTTGTGCAAGTAGGGGCCAGTCGTCGAAATTATGACGAACTGATCTCGCGATTGATGAAATCGGAAGAAATATTAGAGTAGTTTCTACATTATATTTCAATAAACTAAAATTATCAACTAGTGTTCAATTCCTAATGATGATGAAAAATTAAAATCAATACAAATTGAAAAAAAAAAGCATAGCTAACTAATCGATAGATCTTCTTAGACGTCACAAAAAATACCTTCGTTTATTTTGAAAACTGAAAATGCAGCGCTACTTATAAAACCGCATTAAATTGCTGAAAAAATTAAGATTTTTTATAAATTTGACCAGAACACGTCATTACTTTTTTTACGGAGCTTAAAAAGACCTACGAAAATTGTTATGATTTATTTTTGCATAACTTGAGAACTGAAGGAGTTATAACATGCATTTTTGATGTCGAGTATAGGCAGAAATTTTAATAACTTGTTGACGTTCCGAAGAATTTTGATTCTATTTTGTCCCCTTCAAACACAATGAACGATAATTTTCCACTAGGTGTTTAATTCAGTTTGCCTAATCAGTTTTCTGAAGGAGCAATAAGTTACATTTTACACCCAGTATGATACTTTTTGAATATCTCTGCCGAGAACTTTCTTATCAACAAATTATCAGCGTATCAGCATTCACCCTTTCTCCCCTCCAAACATATCACTTGTTCGATACTCCGATACTTCGATATAATAATTTGTTTAATTAATTTCATCCGGTACGCTACAGATAATCCGATATAGGTAACAAATTTCATACACAGCGTCCATCGACTCGGTTTAATTAAACGTTTGGCATTCCTTCGAAAGAAATCAATAACACGAGATCGCATCAAAATTCATAAACACATTCGACAAGTATGAAACAAGTATTTCCAAAGATGTAAATTACACGTACTCCAGCCGTGGAAATTACTCCGTTAAATACCGCAACAAACGAACCCGTTAACATCGTCGAATAAAAAGTCGCAAAGAGCGTGGTTTTGGTAAACACGAAAATGGAATGTTTTAACGCAAAATGATACAAAATATCGAAGGGTATTTTTCTTGACGTATAAATTCCATCTCGTTTCGAAACAAATTTTTTCATAAGTTTAATTTTTTTTTTAGTTTGTTGTTGTTTGAAATACCTCGACAGTGGTTTTAAGTTCATCTGTATTCATTATTATAATTTCTTTGCGAAGTTGCAAACACGGTGTTTTTGTTTGTGTTGAGACTTGTTGGCTTTAAGTTTAAGAAGGCTTGCGAGGTGAACGTCTTATGGTTATTCGCGTGTTTGAATTAATAACTCGAGTGTGTGTGGGTAGATGTACGTGATATTTTGAGTAATTTGTGAAAATTTGGTCAAGGTGAAGCGTATTGTTTGTTGATTTGAATTCGTCGTATTTGTTTTTACTAAGATAAGCCATATTTTAAAATTAATGGTTTGTAGTTGAAATGAAATTTCAAGATTTTTTCGCTTATTGCAGAATCTGAAATAGTAACTGGAAATTTGAGATCAACTACGAAGAATTATTTGCAAGTGTTTCCATTATATTCAAAGTAAACGGAGATCTGACCGAGCACCGTTGAATCCATGTATCTCCAATGTTACATTACAATTATAAAGGAACAGATGCGCTCAATTTCAAGGTCGAGCAAACTGTTCGTTTCATTTTGCATGTTTCTCCTTTTCAACGTTGATGTATGTCAACGCCGTGTTATGTTTCCAGTGCGACGAATAGCGCGTTCTGTTTCAAGGTCACGAGTGCTGTTCTTGTTGTCGTGCATGTTTCCCCCTCCGCCGATGCACTACGTTGATGTATGTTGACGCGGTGTTATGTTCCCATTGCAACGAATAGCGCGGTCTGTTTCAAGGTCACGAGTGCTGTTCTTGTTGTCGTGCATGTTTCCCCCTCCGCCGATGCACTACGTTGTTGTATGTTGACGCGGTGTTATGTTTCCATTGCATCAAATAGTGTTTTCCTTCAAGGTGAAGCGTGCTGTTCGCTTATATTTTCCTTTCTGATGATGTACGAGTATAATGCTGGTATCTTCGTGTTATGTTCTCGATGCAACGAATTATATCCGCTTTCAAGTTCATAGCCCAGTCCATCAAGTTCTAAAATACTGCAATACTGTGACAGTATTAAATTCTTCGTGCCGTTGATTTTTTTTTCAAATCAATTTTCCAGTACTTTTTACGCTATGGAACAAATTTCCCATGAAATTTTCCAACCCATCTGTCCCTTTTCTATGTAAAATATCCCAATACAAATAAAAATTACATTTAATTGAAAACGATTAAATAACGACAACCGTCCACGTGAACAGCGCAAATATCGTATTACACAGGATAAGCTCGCAATAAAAGGATATTCCAGTGGCGGGATCAATCTCATATGCAAGACTCACTGTGATGGAATTGTTGTAAATATTTGTAAATTTAATTTTTTCAACCTCGTTGAAGTTTTCATTAAATATAGAATTCATTTACATTTCAGGTCTACCGGTTACAATTTCAATCGAGGATTGGTACAAATGGTAAAACGCAGTTGCCATGACGATGACCTAGTATTTTACAAACAAGTATGTTTTCATCACTTGCCATTAAACAAATAACAATTTATTTCGGTAATCGTTTTCAATAACCGATCAGTCTTCATTTACGCGGGACCAGTTTATACGATTTTGATCCGTATGTTATTTAATCGTATTGCCGGCGCATAAAACTTAATTAAATCACCTGTTGGTGGTTTAACCAATACGTCTGGGTAGTTGGTTACAATGTACATACTGCGGTATACTCTTTCGCTCTTCGTAATGGCTCGAATTGTGCCAAACATTGATAAATTGAATAAAAACCCGAACGTTAATTAATAAAAGTCGCATGTTTACCGAGGCTTACAATGAGAATTACCTTCGACCAAATTCCCAACCGAGAGTAACTTGTAAAGCAAATGACATCGAGACGCCAGTCATCCCCGGTCTTTTATAAAATTACTAAAAATTCCCTCCAAACGATGCATATCACGTTTGACCGAGATTATAAAAAATTTTTATAGCGATAGCGGTTTTTTTTCCATTTGTTTTTAGCGTCCGACTGGAAAACCAGGACGAATTGATTTTATCGCGTCACCATATTGTTTACTATAATTCCCTTTTAATTAGAGCATCTTTGCGGATAACGAGATAAAAGATTTCTCATCATCGGTAAATTTAGAACAGGTAACTCTGTTTCGTAAATTGATACTATTTCGAGTATTTAATTAAGTAAGCTCCAATTAACGTGATGTAGAGTATTATTAGTATTTGTATCGAGTATTTTACAACTGGATCAAGTACACTAAAGGCTTCTGCGTTTCGGTATTAAAATAAATGAACCTTTAAAAGCGTAGGTGACATGTTTCAAGGACGTTTATTTATAATTAATGTAAATCTTTCAACGAGATTTGCACAGCTTATGCCTAAAAAAAAGTCGCAATTTTCTTAAATTTATTCGCCTTTGAAGCTATTGTAACATGAATTTTTTTTCGGCAATTTCAAAGTCCGAGTGAAAAAGGCGTAGTTTAAATTAAGAAACACCCACATTTCAGGCCTTGACTTTTTCAGTTTCAAATTTCACTGAACTATCAAAATGCATTATCAACTAAATAACGAGAATGTTTCGTTTTTTTTTTTTTGAATTTTTGGCTTCGCAGACTGACCAATCTATAGCAAAAATTGTTATTTTGAGCTCCCATGAAGTGCTCTTCTTAACCTCCCCCCCTTCCAAAGCGATGGTTCCAATCGCATATCGTGATTATTTAAACTAGACAGTAGACACCCTGTTCAACTACGCGCACTGCGCAGTTTTCCTAGAATGTACAAATATTTATTTTTAAAATACATTAAAAATGTTTTCACTCAAAATGTCAATACTGTTGAGGAATTCCAAGGAACATATTGGATGTCACGTGAATTTTTCGTCGTGTTTTTAAGCGTCACGTTTCACGTGATTTTTTAAGCATCGCAGTCTAATTGACGTCACGTCGATGGAATGTCACGTGTGACGTGATATTTCAAAGTGTCACGTTTTATTTATGTTAGTCATGTGTGGAGTCACGTCAAGTTTGTCAGTCATGTGTCACGTCACGTTTTCTTCATGTGACGTCAAGTCGATGGAACGTCACGCGTGTTGTCATATCTTCAAGTGTCACGTTTTAATTTACGTAAGTCATGTGTGAAATCACGTCACGTTTGTCGATCATGCGTCACGTTACTTTTACATGACGTCATGTTTTTTCTTTACATCAGTCACGTCACGTTTTTGTCATGTCACTTTCACACGATGTCATGTTTCTCGTCATGTTATGTCATGTATGTAGGCACGTCACGTTTGTAGATCATGCGGTACGTCACGTTTTTTCGCGTCACTTTTACGCGATGTCATGTTTGTCGTCATGTTATGTCATGTATGGAGTCACTTCACGTTTGTTGGTCATGCGTCACGTCACGTTTCCTTTGCGTCAATTATGCGTGATGTCATGTTTGTCGCCATGTTATAGTCGTGTATGGAGTTGAGTCACGTTTGTCAGTCATGTGTCACGTTGCGTTTTCGTCGCGTCACTTTCACGCAATGTCATGTTTGTCGTCATGTTATGTCATGTGTGGAGTCACGTCACAATTGTCGGTCATGCGTCACGTCACGTTTGTCAGTCATGAGTCACGTCACGTTTTCTTCGCGTCACTTTCACGTAATGCCATGTTTGTCGTCGTGTCATAGTCCTGTGTGAACTCACGTCACAGTTGTCAGTCATGTGTTACATCACGTTTCCTTCACGTCACATTTGCACGATGTAACGTTTGTCGTCGCGTTTTCAAGCGTCACGTTCCGATTAATGTCACGTCGAGCGTTAATTTTATCAAACATTACGTCATGTTTGTCAGCCGTCTGTTACGTCACTTTCACATGATGTCACGTTTTTCATCGTGATTGCAAACTCGATCCGCGCCATTATTTCTGGAACGCCGATAAAATTCAATTTCCAACCAAAGCGTAGAATTTTCTCGACGATATTAATTTTCCGTGTTGTCCTAATAGAATGCATAAAATTCAACGCGAGCGCGCGATAAAAGCGGACGTTGGAAGAATGAAAGATTTACTAAAAACTCGGTTACCGGCGTGATACTTAATGCGGTGCACAATTCAAATATAAATTAACGTCGTGTCTGCGCGGGCCACCTTGCAAAAAATCTCGCCGAGGATGCACTAATAAATTAATGGTTTTCGGTTCATAAGTCATAAGTCGGAAGATAGTAAATTAACGGATGTTGAAAAAGTTTCCTCCGGCCAAAGTACTAAGTCGTGTACCAGGGCGCGCCGACAAAGCTCTGACGCGCTCGAAAAAAAAAACACCGTTAACTTTACAATACGAAGCTATGTCCACCCATGGGATGCAATGTAAGCGTTATACTATTTAGATGTTTACCCGTTTAAATGAGAAAATAAGAGATGATAAAAAGATTCAAGGGCATTGTGGTCGAGTGGTAATGTGTACGCGTTTTCCTATTATCAACAAGCAACTCCCGCTCAGAGATGGATACCCGAAAACCGCACACAAAAGGAATACAAAAGGAAACATATATAGAATAGGTATAAAGGATAGGAGTCCTTTTGTTGTTTGATGTATCGCGTTGTATATATATGATGCGGTTCTGAGAATAAACTGAAAATTGACTTTAGCAGTACGTCGGTGTATTGCTATATGTACCAACTCGGACGAATCCGTATTAAAGCCTTTTCGTATGTTAAAAATTTGCGACCATCCGAAGAAAAACCCTTTTTAAGATCACTCTCGGCGAACGGCTTTATTCGTCATACGTGTTTATGACGAACACGTCCCACAAAAGAAAACGCTAAATAATTGTTTTATTCCTTTATCCTCCATTAAAGCGTATGGTCGAATTTGAGCAGCGAAAAAAAAAGGCTCAACGTCATGGACGCCGTATTAACGAAATATTCTTTTCGTCTTCTATTCTTCGTCCTATTCGCACGTACCAGATGTACTCTTTGTTATTACACAATTACCAACCAGTCTCGTTTATTTTAAAGGATTAATTTTATGGGCGAAAAGTACCTTTTATTCTATGATGTACACAAAGACGTCTTTGCCCTTTTATAAACTCCCGTTGGTTCGCCAAATTTACCAAATGTCGGATGACCATGTTTTACCGGTTAGATGCGCTTTTTTTGACGCTTCCAGTTTCATACAGATACTTTTCGAAGGCGATTTTTCACCGTTTTTATTGGAAATTTTATTACTAATGGTAAAGTTTTTTTCATTTTTAGATATTCTTTTTAATTTTTAATTAACTTTTCCAGAAGATTTTATATGCTGATGCTGACATATTAACGTGTTTTTTTCTTTTTCTTCCTTTTTTTTTACAAATTTTTGGGTATTTTTTGTAAATTTTTTCGTATTTTATTTTTCGTATTTTTTTTGCTTTTTAATTTATTTTTCCAGAAGATTTTATCTGCTGATGCTGACATAAAATTAACATGTTTCTTCTCCAAATTTTTGGGTATTTTTTGTAAATTTTTTCGCATTTAATTTATGGTATTTTTTTTTATTTTTATACATTTGTTTTTATTTTTAATTCATTTTTCCAGAAGATTTTACCTGCTGATGCTGATATAAAATCAACGTGTTTTTTTTTTTTTTTCAAATTTTAGGGTATTTTTTGTGAATTTTTTTCGCTTTTTAATTTTCAGTATTCTTTTTTATTTTTATATACTGTATATTTTTTTTTTAATTTTTAATTCGTTTTTCCAGAAGATTTTATTCGACAATGCTGACGTAAAATTAACATGTTTTTTCATTTTTTTCTCCAAATTTTTGAGTATTTTTATAAATTTTTTACATTTAATTTTTTATTGATATAATTTTTTTTAATTAATTATTTTTAATTACATAAATTATCGTTTCATTGATTTGCGTCATGATACAATAACAGCTCGATTTTTCATATTCATGATAACACGATTGCAATCGGATTTCATGGCACCAATATAATCTGATTTTTAGTATCAATCAGATTTCATAACATCTATGATTGCAATCAGCTTCCAATGCGAAATACGACCGATTTTTTAAAAACACAATATTATTGATCTATTTCATGACACAATGATAATCACAGCTAGAATTTTCAAATTCATGATAACGTGCTTGCAATCGGATTTCATGACACAAGTATGATTTTTCAGTATCAATTGGATTTTACAACATCTATGATCATAATCAACCTTCAAGACCGAAGATAGATTTATTAAATTTTCTGGATTAACAAACGAACTAATTTCATGATACAATGATGACTACTCGAATTTATGATAACATGATTGCAATCGGATTTCATGACACAAATATGATTTTTCAGTATCAATTGGATTTTATAACATCTATGATCATTATCAACCTTCAAGACCGAAGATAGATTTATTAAATTTTCTGGATTAACAAACGAACTAATTTCATGACACAATGATGACTACTCGAATTTATGATAACATGATTGCAATCGGATTTCATGACACCAATATGATCTTATTTTTAGTATCAATCAGATTTTATAACATCTATGATTGCAATCAGCTTTCAATACGAAATGAGACCGATTTTTCAGAAACATAATATTACTGATATATTTTATGACACAATGATAATCACAGCTAGATTTTTCATATTCATGATAACATGATTGCAATCGGGTTTCATGTCACAAATATGATTTTCAGTATCAATCGGATTTTACAACATCTATGATCGTAATCAACCTTCAAGACCAAAGACGGATTTAGATTGAATTTTCAGGATTAACAAACGGATCAATCTCATGACACAATGACGAAGCTTCAAATTTGTGATAACATGATTACAATCGGATTTCATGACATGGGTTGTGGTCTGATTTCATACACATCCTGGTCTCCGGTGTCATGAAAAGGACTCGAATCAGATTTCGATAAGATTACAGCGCTGGGCATATTTTTGAAAAAGGTGACATTGGTGAGAGGTTAACGTTCCGATGATTTTTCAACTCTCATCCTTTCTAAAGCAACATGTTATTGAATTCCAAAAGGTAGAAATTTCAATACAAGTTTGAAGTTTATTCCCAATCACCCTCGGATGCCAAACTTGGCAAACATCAACGAAACCGGACTCCGTTTTGACAGCGGCTCGGGGATCAATAGTGTTCAAAATTTTCGTCAAATCCGCTACAAAAAAATCCTCCACCATCGACAACTTTTTCTTGGCAAGCACTTCGGAAGGTTTTTGATCTGAACACTCTCGACGAATCGGGACAGCCTTGAGCTAAGAATAAAGTT
>QBDW01005701.1:0-27242 GCA_003261595.1 Maconellicoccus hirsutus | reverse complement strand
ATGTTATACATATAACCTTGTGACGTTAAATTTCAAATAAAAAAAAAAAAAAAAAAAATTGTTTAAAATTGCAAAAAGCTGTCAAAATGTTATTAAAATTGTTCAAAATTGTTCAGTGTTTGTTCAAAATTGCATAGAAGTTGAACAAAGTGATTAAATTGGTGAAAAATCTGCTAAAATTTGAACGAAAATTGCCAAAATGAAGTCAAAATTGTATAAAGTTGTTTAATAATATATTAGAATTGCAAAAAAAATGTTAAAATGCCGATAAAATCATTCAAAATTGATCAAAATTTGTTTCAAATTGCTTCAAATTGTACAAAATTGTTAAAATTGTCAAATATTTGCTTAGAATTCCACAAAAACTGTTAAATTGTAGATAATATTCATTAAAATTGATTAATATTTGTTCAAAATTGCAAAGAAATTATTAAAATATTGTTAAAATAGTTTAGAATCGATAAAAATTTGTTAGAAACGCTTAAAGTTGCATAAAAACTGTTAAAAAGTTACTAAAATTGATTGAAGTTATTACATTCTTATGATAAATTTTGCGAAAATTGCAAAAAATCATCAAAATGTGGCTAAAATAATTCAAAGTTGATTAAAATTTATGTAAAATTATGGTAATTTGTCAAATTGTTGTCAAAACAGTTCAGAATCGATCAAAATTTATTTAAAACTGCTAAAAACTGCATAAAATTGCCAAAAATGCTGGTGAAATTGTTTGAAATTATTCAAATCACAGAACTTTGGCGCAATTTACAACAATTTTAACAACATTTTGACAATTTTGGGTAATTTAAAGCGATTTTAAACAAAGTTTCATCAATTCTAAAATATTAAACAAAAATTTCAACAGTTTTTACGCGCTTTTGAGCAATTATTGAACAATTTTAAACAATTTCAACAATTTTGTGCTATTCTAAGCAAGTTGAAACAAATTTTGATCAATTCTAAATTCCTTTTACAACATTTTAGCAATTTTTATGCAATTTTGAGCACATATGAATAACTTCCTACAATTTTAACAACATTTTGACAATTTTAAGCAATTTTTAACATGATTTTAAACTGTTTAAACAACATTTTAGCAATTTATATGCAATTTTGAGTGAGTAATAAATAATTCTAAACAATTTTAACAATATTTTGACAGTTTTACGTAACTTTAAGCAATTTTGAGCACATTTTAACAGTGTTTACGAAATTTTGAGTAAATATTGTACAATTTTAAGCAGTTTGAAACAAATTTTCATCAACTCTACATTATTTTAACAATATTCTGTCATTTTTTTAAATAATTTAAACGACATGTTTCTTTAATTTCATCGTTTTGCACAGCTTTTGTGCAATTTTGAGTAAATATTACTCAATTATAATGAATTTTAACAACATTTAGTGCAATTTAAAGAAATTTTCACCAAAATATTTCTTTATTCTAATCAATCAGTCTCTAAATCAGGACACGAGATCTGCGTGAAATCTGGCAATGTATCAAAATAATTTCGTCCGGTATGAGGCAAGCATGAGTGTGGACCCCCCAGCGAGGTGAATAAACCACCTCACAGTTTTCTTTAGAAATGTGATTTATTTGTGTTTTCGTTGATTATACAGAACTAACTATGTTTCATTTACCTTTTTTTTAATACCACCGTTGTGTATGTAATAATTTGGGTGTTATAACAATGTTGCTTTTCAATTACTAAAATTGATTTAAACTTCGTTCATTCACAATACGAGATTTCGTTGGTTTTCGAATACCTACGAACAATATAGACGGAAGTAATATTTCAGTATTATGAAACTCATTAATTGTATAAACTATGAAAATGGCAATATTCGCATGACTATAAATGAAAAATTAGTTCAGCACTTTGGAATCTTATTATAATTATTTTCGCATTACACAGGAATTAAAACGAACGCGAATTAAGATGTAGAGTAGTTCGCAGGTTACACTTTAACTAGTTATACGTGCATAATAAATCTCGCCGTATTCTCGTCGTACATTTATATTTTTTAAGTCACGATTAAATAGTTTCTCAAAACAAGGTCTCTGTTACAATCGTGCCCTTTTTTTCACTTTTTATTACAAAAAAAAAGAGATTAAATTCACCTCAAATGGTAATTTGTTAAGATCTTAAAAGTTGAATGTTAAGATTACGTCTTATTGTTACAGATTTACCAAGTTTTTGTTGCTGATGGAGAATTATGAAAAGCTGCGATTTCAGGTTTCCTTCGGATGTTTACGTAAGTACCTTCTAATAAGTATAATGTGTTTTTCAAACGTTACCTCGGAAGCAGGTGTTTGGTACAGGAGTTGCTTAACTTTTAAGTCGTCTGATGAAAAACAATTATGAATTTGTTTGAACTTTAAATATGTTTGTACTTTGGAAATGCGATTGTTTATGTTTGAAGAAGTAGGCTTTTTGTTCGATAATTTTCGAAGAAAGTTTTCGCTGTTAATTTGTGAATAGGTGTCGTAGCTGCCATGAAAATCAAGCTAAAAACTTTCCTGTTCGATGGTGTAATTTAGATTATGTTTTCTTCTATCATTTAATCCCGAAAAGCTCGTAATGTTTCTAGATTTTCGCGCAAGTCGTCGTTGTTGAGTCGACATGAGCATGTTTTGTTTTAGATAAAAGCGCTAAATAAGAGAAGAGGGGGGGGGAGTATTTTAGTGCGTATTTTTGAATATCTGGAGCAGCGCTTGTTATAGGGGAAGACTCCTTTAGCGTTTTTTTTTTCGTGGACATTAATATAGGATGTAAAATGAAGGACCGGTTTTAAATTTAGTCTAAATCCCGCCCCCCTCCCTCGGAAAATCCTGCCAACGGCCCTGATTTTGGGATATTTTTATAGGAGAATAACTTATCGAAGAAAATTTTCCATATTTTTGAATAATTACCAAAATAAGAGTTCACCTCGGTTTATCGTAAAGAATACGAGCTCCAACAGAGTTACCTATCATTGCGTTAACTATGTAATTTCACTTTATTGTATTTAAAATCGTTAATTTCTAATTTATGTCCGACTAACCGATGCTGGATAATTTATTTTCATAGATTTGAATCTCAATGAGAAGAGAAGCAAGGTGGAATAAAAATTCGAGCATATTCTTATCCACATTATCATTGTTGTAGGTTAATTAATAATGAAAAAAATTCTCTTCATAGAACCCCCATCATTGTTCTTGATGTTACTACACTAAAGCTGGCTAATTTCGTGTCGAAAATGGCCCCAAGCTTAAACGGACATTATTACGTAATAAAAAAGATACACAGAGTAACCTGTTACCTCTGAAAACATTTCATCACGAGGAACAAATGTTGTCTAGCCTGAAAGGGTGAATTAAGATGCAAATAATCTTTTTTCTATTCAATTAATTTATAATGGTAACAAGCGCCAAGTTCTTTACTCGGTATTTAATTCTTTTGCGGACAATGACTAATGAATATGAGCTCGAATACGACTACTATATTATACCGGTCTCTTACCTTCATGCTGGTCGAGCTCCATCGAGAGTTAAACGCGACGAAAAATATTAATTTCTTACCTTTCCGCGACGCGATGATATATACGAGTCGAAATTGTCGCCACGCGCGTTTATCTGGTCTCTTTGTAAGAAAATTAAAAAGTCGAGTTTGTAACGGAGATAGAAAAGTAATCAACTCGGTTTATATATAAGCGCACGTTACGGTACATATGCGTTGAAATCTGGCACATCGTGTTTTATAAAGTTTCGTTGATAATATATGAAGATGGTATAAGCGGCGAAGATGTTGCGAATGTGAGAAAGACAAAGACGACCGCGTGTTTAGATTTGTTTATAGGTATTATTTTTCACCACGATAGCGAGCAAATCACGAATACCAATGAGCCGGCAGTACCATAGATGAAGTAAATTCATTAAAGAATCTTTTCCATACTTTCGTACAATAATTATTATAAATCTATCCGCGAAACGTTTATTTCCGTGATAACGGGATCGGCCGAGGATAGGTTCTCAAGAAGCGTATCGACACTGCTAGACGATAAATCAGCTTTGCCGATGAAAACCCTGTATCGATTGGTTATCGATGTGGACAGCTCTTACGAATATTTATCCCGACCAAGCGAAGAATGGTTAACGAATTTCTACCGCTGATCCGAGGTGAACAGTTTCTGCAGCTAAATGAAGCGCAGGTAACGACGGTTGTAAAAGAGTACAAAAGATGGTGTTGCAGAAAGCGCTTGTAAGGGGTTATCGAAGATTTGTGCCCTGATTTAGAGACTGATTGATTAGAATACAGAAATATTTTGATGGAAATTGCTTTAAATTGCACAAAATGCTGTTGAAATTGATTATAGTTGAGTAATATTTGCTCAGAATTGCACAAAAACTGCGCAAAACGATGAAATTAATGAAACATTTCGTTTAAATTGTAAAAAAATGACAGAATATTGCTAAAATAATGTAGAATTGATGGAAATTAGTATCAAATTGCTTAAAAATGTACAATATTTACTCGAAATTTCATAAGAACTGTTAAAATGTGCTCAAAATTGATTAAATTTGATTAATATTTGCTTAAGTTTGTACAAAAGTTGCGCAAAACAGTTAAATCGTTGTAAAACATGGTAAAAACAGCAAAAAAATATCAAAATTTCGTTAAAATAGTTTAGAATTGACAAAAATCTATTTAAAATTGCTTTAAGTATCAAAATATTGCTAAAATCGTTTAAAATCCTTCATTACTTACTCAAAATTGCATATAATTTGCTAAAATGTTTTTTAAACAGTTTAAAATCAATCAAAATTTGTTTCAAATTGCTGAGAGTAGTACAAAATTGTTGAAATAGTTTAAAATTGTTCAATATTTGCTCAAAAGTGCCATAAAAACTGTTGAAATGTTAAAATACAGCAGAATCCGCTCATTAGGATCGAGTTGGAACGAAATTCTTTTCATTCTAATCAGCAATTCATTCCAACATCCGATAATGCCGCGTGGATATGAAAATCGAACAGTTTGCTGTCATATTAAACGCCACTTGATAGAACTTCAATCGCTTTCAGCATTTCTTGATCACAACGAAACTGATAAAGAGGACGACCCACTTCTAAAACCTCATTTTCATCAAGAAATGTTAAAAGTGATTGAAGTTCTATCAAGTAGTGTTCAATACTACAGTGAAACGTTCGATCTTCATAACGATTGTTATAAATTCATACATCGAACATTCGAAAACTATAAAACACACGAAAAAATAATGACTTTTCGCCTAAAAAATAATTTAGTTAGTTCTGTTAACCGATTGCAATTCTCTTTTTCATCACAATAAGCGACAAAACTTGCATACAAGAAGATGTAAACATTCGGTTCCAACTCCTTTTCACTCCACTAAGCGAAGTATTCTATTAACCATCTACACATTAAGCGGATTCTACTGTAAAACGACGTTCAACAAATTAATCTGCAATTAATTTTCTTTCAAGTATCTTATCTTCCAAATATTAGAAATTCTATGTTCATTTTTAAATTATTACCTGAGCTTATGTAAACCGTTTAATTAATGAAGCGTTCGTAGAATGCATGTTCCGGCGCCTTCTTCAGCGATGAATCCATCTGCAACAAGCGTCCGCGAAAAATTATCCAAACTATGTTAATAACTTCATAATGTGCATATTTGTCACGCTGTTGTGTTGAAGTAAATGTTGCACTTCATTCACAATGAATATGAACACTTTGGTGATAATTTTCCACTGGCTTTAACCGAATGATTAACGGGCGTGAAAATGTTTTGATGTAGTAACTACTTGAATATTAACTCACCTTATGATTAATATGTCATGTCCGAGATACCACAAATCCTACGGTAGTCATTCAACACTATTACTACTATTTTTTTCAACTTTAACTCAACGAAACAAGTTAATAACTTTTGTACGCACTTGAAAGTTAGTGTTAAGCTAACTGGACGGTGGACGCTACGCTATAAGGACGCCAATGACGTCATAACTTCTTTGGATTGTTCTTCTATTCATCTATTTAGTACTTTGCTTCGTTTAGACAGCAAAAGTCAAGGAAAAATAATCTAATTTCTTGATAACGCGTTATGATTGGTCAATGGTGAAAATTGATTGGTTTTCGAAAACCTACATTTCAAAATAAACTACCTACTAATATTTTTTTCATTTAAAAAAATGATAACGATAACGAAAATAAAACGAAATAGGAAATGTTTTCAAAGTTATTTTTTTAGTCACAAAATGTACTTTACTGAAGCAGCTAAACGCTTTATAACTTGTTAGGAAGAAAAATGAAAAAAAAATGTTTTAAGCGTTTGTGATAAGAATCATAATTAGCGAGATTTTGAATTTAAAAAACGAAAAAATCTTGATCGTTGAAAATTTAATTTTCAATTGTAAACTCGAATTTGTTGCATGAAAAGCTCACCAAGTACGAACTACATGAGAGAAAGTTTTAAAATTCGGAAATACAAACTAGCCGTTGATTTAAATTTAGAGAAAAACAAAAACGATGAATATTCATAGAAAAGTTTATAATAAACTTCACTATTCCTTAACTTTACATTCACGGTAAAAAGGAAAATTATCATTTATTTTATAATAAGCAATAAGAAAAACAACTTTTGGTGCAAAATGTTGATATCAAGTTTCTTTAGTATTGCGATAAATAAAACTTCTCGCAAATTAATAAAGTTTCCATTGAAAAGCGAAAATATGACGATGTGCCTAACTTCTACGAGGGTCATCACCGTAAATAGGAAAATTGCGTATTTGTCAGATATGAATTATGCATATGCTATGATGAGAAGCTTTCTTTAATCAAATTAATATCTCGTAGATGTAAAAACAACGATGATTGGCTGTTCAAACTAAACATATTCTATATCAGTTTTTATGGTTATGAAAATTATATCAATTTTGAGGAGATTGTAGAAAAATTCATTCCTTGATTTCAATAATATCGAAAAAATATTCATGTATTTCGTTGAGTAGGTATAACTCGAAGTATTTTATTTTGGTAAAATTTTCTCATGAAAATAAATTTCGAAAGGCGTCTCTCGCAATAAATATTTTTAATATTTTTAGGAAATGATAAAACTATTATATCTAATTAGAATGAAAACTATAAACTAGTTTAATATTCAAATAAGATCAAGATTCGTGTACATTGTTATCTAATGCGATTCAATATCTCCATAAATGTCTGGTTTTAACGCCTTTTTGAACTTTATGAGCTCATGAATGGATTGTAGCTTGCGTTCATAATACATCGTAATTTTTACTTACGAAAGGTATCTGAAGTGATGGTTATAATGCAACACCCAATATTTCTACTGAAATATTATTACTTTTACGATTTGGATACCTACGTTGGATAAAATACTGAATTGTAAAATCAATACTATTCTCCCAAAATGGGTTTAGGTATTCATTGAGTGAAAAATTTCGCGAAATTAGTCGTCATTTAGACGGATACAAATTGCCAGCGAGATACTTGATTTGAATTTCAGATTACACGTGAAAAAAATAGCTATACTGATACAAATCAGTTTTCTATGCGATTCGGAGAAGTACGTTGTAAAATTGAAGGTACTTAATGGGTTATAAAGAACTGAATCGATGATAGAAATATTTTTTCCGGAAACTTATTCAAAAATCAAAATTACATTTTATGCTAAACGCTCCGGGAATTATGTAGAAAAAAGGAGTAATAAAGAACTCGAAAGTTAGCCGCATTACTTCCTTATCATCGTGGTTGCAGATCTCATATTGGAAAGGCAAAATGAAATTACGAAAAAACGCCGCATTTTTCAATTATAGAATCTTTCGTAAATTTCGTTAGTATATATTTAATTTTCGATTCAAATCTATTCTTTTTTCTAGAAAATATATCTTAGATGCTATTCGGTTACGGAAACTCGTACGAACTCGTATGAAAGAGAAATTCAAAGGTAACAAAACCGCAGAAGAAAAATGATAAAATTTTATCAAACCTTTACAAACAAAATTGCGCTCCGTTTCAATTTAGAACTTTAAAAGCAAACCCTACTGAATAATTGAACAGGTTTGTAGAAAGAAGATGAAACCCAAGCATCCAATTATTTAAAATTTCGAGTACGCTTGTTACTATTCTAACAAAACTCATTAACGAAGCCAAACTAAGAATAAAAATTCATTGGTCGTTGAAATGAAACCTCAATCGCGTCGCTACAATATCAAATTACTCAAGTATCCGAGTACATTTTCAACCCCCAATTAATTAACCAACTTTGCATTTTGGTTCCACCGCTAATGAAACTACATCTAGTGCCTACATAAAATCCACTAATTCGGGTAGGTATAAGGCCACGAAATAAGGTCCATGAATGTAACCATAGTAGACCTAAGAGAAGCTTTAAACGCATAATAAGCTTTGAGTGTAAAAGTTCCATTGATAAAGATCGTTGCCAGAAACATCGAAGGTCGAAGCGAAGATCCACCTACTTGTGTTAAATTGTACTTTAAGGCGTGTGTCTTTTTTTGATTGATAAATTACAGACCATCATGATGACTTTAATTGCATACAGTAAGCCATTTAATCTCACAAAACCACCCGTCGATTTTTTTCGCTACTTTAGTACACTTTTCTTGGTAAGAATTCACGCTGCGTCTTTTATTATGAATGTACCAAAGCGTCCTACGTGGCTTTTTCAAATACCAGTCAACGCCTGCAAAAGCTGACACTAATGAGATAGAGATAGAATGAAGCAATACCACATGCTTGGTTCGTTATGGTTTGTATTTGAATCAATAATTTCACGATGACGAGTTGATGACGTATCGAATAATTAGTATTTTGATTCTGTTTTACCATTGAGAACTTCTAATTAGGGTGACAATCTTTTGAGATGATTTCGAGAAGTATTGAAAAAAAAGTTCGAGAAAGTAAAAGCATCGAAGCAAAACCGTGAACAACCTTTTTCAAAATCTAAACATAACAATGAAACATAACGAAGAAAAGTTTCTTTTTCCAGAAACTTATTCGATGACAAAGTTTTTCTTTGAATAGAATTTATAATCTATTATGTCTACAACAATCATTTTTAAGGACCACTGACATGTTTGTAATCCGCGACGGCAATAAATTTTACATCGAATCTTCGGTAATACGGTTTCCGTCGCAGTGAAAAAATTTACGAGGAGCGTTTTCCTCTTTGTTTTAAGAATAATTTTTCCCATTTTCGTACATCTCAGTTGTGAATTCTTGTATACGCGGTTGTTAATAAAACGACAAAATAAAGAGAAAGTAATAATACCCTTAAAATTCCTTCGTTTGAATTTAATTTAATATTAGACCCTCTTTTCGACGCATCACGTATGAAAATTATACAATATGGTTTTTTATTTTAACCCGAGTTCGTTTGCGTTTTTATTTTTTTTATTATTTTGAATAATCTAAAGCGCAATATTAGGTAAAAACCACTGTAACCATACCTGTTTCAAAATACATTTAAAGTGTGGAATACAAGATAAGCTCTGATGATTTATTCAACCGTAAATTATAATCCGAAAGAACATTTTTCAGAATTTAATCCGCATGCTTTTTTAATGAGAGATTATAAAGTGAAGATCTGCACAAAAAGCATGAAACCTTCTTTGGAATTACAACGTGCTTTTTTGCTCTGTATTTCACTAAAAAGTATTTTGGTAAACATTTTTTCAAAAGGAAACGATAAAATAAATCAACAAAGTAAAACGTGACCGTCAAAAATATTTTTGTAATTCCTTTCTAAAAGATGAAAAATTTCGATTTATTACGTAAAAACTGAGAAAATAAGAAAAAATTGTCGTTATGAAAATGGTGCCTATTTATGTAACATCGTGTTCGCACCAAGTTATGTGCACTTAACAAGTTTAGAATTGAAATATTTGGTAATGTTTTTCCTTGTTCTTATTACTCAAGTGAAAACGTAGAAATTACGTCAAAACTACTTATTAATATTTCAGTAAAACTTTGCACATAATATGATAATGAATTGTTAACTATAAAGCCTAGAGCCAAATCTCCTCATTAATTACGCTCCAAAATGGAGTACACTTTTCTAAAGAGTGAAATAGGAGTGCATTTTATAGAGCACTCTTTTAAAATGTGCGAAAAGAGTGCACTCTTTTGAAGAGTGCAAACTCTTTTAAAGAGTGCAAATGGAATACACTCTTTTTAAGAGTTCAATAGCAATGTACTCTTTCGAAAAGAGTGCAAAAAGAGTTTATGCCTTTCAAAATGAGCAAATTCCAGAATTGCACGATTCAAGGCAACGCACCTGAGTTGAGATACTGTAGAAGAAATATGATGATGTAGGCGTACCAGTCGCACATATAAGTGTCAACCGGAACAAAATGATTTAATATATCTCATAATTCATTAGAACTAATCTAACCAGGTACTTGCTGCGCATTAGCCAAGTGTACAGTAGACAAAAACGGCTGCGAAAGAGATATGCTATTCATAAATACCGACCGAACGCGATGATAATCTCCATAACGCGACAAATTCAACGAAAACGTAAAATATACAACGGTTACTAGTTTTTATTAAAGGGAAAATGAATATCGCGTTATATTGTTTCTCATCCAAATGCCAACAGCTGTTACTGTATTTCATAAGTTTTTCAGTACAACGATGACACATTCGTTTGATAACATACTGTTAAATAAGCCTAATTTTATTCCCTTTTTTTCTTCGCTTGATCAGTTTTTAATATTAATTTTTCAATAAAGAGGTATCGTGGCTTAAAACAGTGAGAAATATAAACGCGGTTGAGTGGGATTTAGGTGACTGGAGGTTTTTTAAAGATTTTATCATTTGTTAAATACTTTTATACGGTATTAATTTTATGCGAACGTTTTAATGAAATACCTATCGTCGGAATCATCAAAGATAACCCGATTAAGTTAATCGTAAATTGAGTACTTTTACGTCGGCTTCTTTTTTACAAGTAAATGCCGCAATGTGTATCTTTGTACAAATTTTCCGTCGTAATTTCCGTTTCTTTTTTCAGTAGGTAGTTTCTATTTTATGAGAGCCTCTTGTATTGATATGCGATTACGAAGAATAAAATTTCTTTTGATTTAATTATTTCGTTGTTAGATTACCTGATCCTTTGATTATTTCAGTTTGTAAACCTAGCAATGTCGACTGAGCTAAAAACTTCTTCGAACTTGGAAATTTTTTGAGACGTATAATGACGTCAGAAGGACATCATTGTTCATGTCGTTCTTTTAGTGAATCTTTTTCTTCTCTGATAAAACAAGGAAGTGATAACACCGAAGAAATTGATCTCTCTTTCTTCTTTTTTAGTTTTTTAGTCATTTTTATCCTAAAAAGTTTTATTAATTATGATTAATGTGGCACCAGAAAAACACTGGTGAAAACGTTAGTAAATATCTTATAAGTTCATTTAGAGTAATTGTGATTCTTTCAAGTCAAGTTAAGTCATTTATTCGAAGTTGAATTACTTTTTTTTTTTCAAACACCGGTGAAAGCTACTAAATATCTTGTAAGTTCAATCGTCTTACATGATAACAGAAGTCATGACATCATTATACAGGCATCTCTAAAAATTTCCAAGTCCAAAGAAGTTTTCCGCTCAGTCGACGTTGCTGTAAATCAGAGCATATGAAATCGGTATGTATGTAGACTACCTACTATGAAGTTGAAGGCATTTTTTTTTTTGATGCATAGAAAAGAACGAATCAGCAGAAGGTGAAATTTCTTTCTATGCGAGCCCCTCGACTAGTAGCTATGGCATTGTAAGAAACGCAGTAAAGCGTTGCAGTTAAATTTTAAGAATTATTCTCAAGTCGAGATAAAATGAGTGATTTTACTTCTAATTTTATTCCCCTAATTTGCGACTCGTTTAACATATGAAATAGGTAACACGTCGACATAATGTTTTCACTTACTTCATATCTGCCTGGTGCCTACTGAGGTTAAATATACAATCTTAAGGCGAGAGGGATATACAAATATGACATCTGTAGATGATACGCGTTCCCTTCACAACGACTATTCCGGTAATAAAGTACAAGAAAGCTTATTTAAAAGCTGTAAATAGAGAAACAGTCTATTTAAATTTACATCTTGTTAGCATTTCATGAACGGTGTAGAAGTAATCGATCAAAATAGTGCATGAATATTAAGAAAGTGTCAAGAAAATAAATTACCCGAGAGGTAGTATATCTATCACCCTTTATCTCGTTTCCTTCAAGTTTAAAACTTATTTAAATCAGGTCAAATGCTTTATTCGTTTCATACAATTTAAAATATGAAACGAGTATAATTTAATGGGTTATAATTTGCCTTAAAACGAATCATGATGAAATGTTACAACGGTAGCAATGTGAAATATTGGCCATTTATTAGGGAGGCTGCGAAGTGTACACGTTATAATAGCACCCTCTCGAAACTTACACTAATGGAGTAATAATTTCTATAGTGCCATCCCGTTGTTATCCCTTTTCGGTACAACGCTTTTCACTGGCGAAAATCTCGCCAAAACGCAAAACCCCGTTGTACACGTAATTAATGGTACATCGAATCTCGAATAGTTTTTCAAGATGATATATATCATTCCTTTTGGAGAAATTTTTCTCAACTATTCGATGCACATTGTATACATTTACAAATAAACAAAAGTCTGGTAGATAAATACGATTTCAAAAGGCAAAGTAACTTGCAAACTGTACATATACATTTTGTACATCGTCTATTATGCAAATCACTAACATAAACTTCGACCCTTCGTCATAAAAAAATGAACTGTAAATCACTAGAAATTACCAAGCATTAACGCATTAAAAATTCATGCTACCAAATGAATCCCATTTAATAACACGGGCCTTCCGGAATCCAGAAAGTGAAAGTTCTCTATTGAACGAATGAACGGGTTTAATGCGTTTCAAACGAAATCCCTAACCGATGAAATTAATCCCTCCAATTTACCTCGAAACTTTTCCAAGAATATATTCCAAACAACGATGCCTTTTACAATTTTAATAACAAAGGGGGAGGAGTGTTGTTTTAGTTTAGTAAAATCATTTCACCACAGTTTACTGTCGTTTACATTTGCTTCTATAAACAATCGACTAACTCTTCCTTATGAGTTTATCCTTTCCTCGGGGTTACCATTTTTATGCTACAGCTTCGAGAGATGCGAATGTAATAATTTTCATATCACGTAACAATTTTCTTTATCTGAGTTGAGATAATCAAGTAATGAGAAGTAGCTTTTTAGAGAAATGTGTTTCATTAAATCAACGCGTTTTTTTTCACGATAAAAGTAACTTATAAAATTTCACCCTAAACGGTAAATTTTCTTACAGCTTCTTTATTACAGTAATTTTGCAAACGCTAATGTATAATAACTAATTTAAATCAACTCCATTCTATTTCCTTCATCTTATAAACTCTTTTAATTAATGAGAATCAATTTACAAGCGTTTCTTCAGCGAGTGAAATACGTAACAATATTTTCCACATAAAAGGTCTAGCCCATTAACCATACCGAATCAGACCTTGACGTGGATTTCTGGTACAACGACAATGGCAAGAATTGATAGACGGATGAAAAACAATTTTAGGAAATTTCTAGGTGCCATTTCTGAGGCTAAATCGAAAAATAAATTTTTTTTCGTCAAAATATATTTTAACGTGTTTAAGAGATCAAACAGAAAAAAAAACTTCATAAACAATATACCGAAAAAATCGATAGTTCTCGCGTAAAAAAATATAGAAAGATCGCGAACGTAAGCCCGTCAAGTCGATACCAGCCACCGCGTACTAGTGGAAGATTACGCTTACGCGTTACAACCGCTTTCCCTGGCACGAACGTACGAACGCACGTAGTTGCGAGTTGTAGCGCGTAAGCGTACATCTTCCGCTAGTACGCGGTGGCCGGTATCGACTTGACGAGCTTACGTTCGCGATCTTTCTATATTTTTTTACGCGAAAATTATCGATTTTTTCGGTATATTGTTTATGAAGTTTTTTCTTCTTTTTGACCTCTTAAACACGTTAAAAAATATTTTTATGAAAAAATTAACTGATTTTTCGATTTAGCTCAAAAAATGGTGCTTAAAAATGGTTTTCAAAGGGATGCACCCAAATTCCAGTAATTCTAATTTTCGGGGTATAGAATTAGGTGCATATTACATTGATATACAACATATTATATTTTTTGTGTGGCAACATCTTTTTTAAGGGGGGTGGAGCCTCGGTTGAAATTTTTTAAATGCGTTTTAGGGGTGCTAAAGTGATTGAAAAAATCTGAAAAAAAATTATTTAATTGAACAATTTCCTCCTACGACCAAAATTTTGAATCATTAGGTTGAAAATTCGCTAAAACAGACATTTAGGCTAAAGCTGCATTTGTGGAGCTCTTACCTCTTCCAGGGTCATCGAAAGTTTAAAATGGTTTCTAAAATATTGATTATTTTCATTGAAACGGAAATACTCTCTGATTTACATAATTTGAAAAATTCCAAGTATATTTTAAGAAACTTTAATGGAAAGTATGCGTAGAAAATATCAAGTCATTCTGTACCAAGAAATTTCCGTTTCAGAGATATTACATCGAGTTGTTGATCGAACCATATAGTCCTTTTGAATAATTCAATATTGTATGAAAAAAAAACATATTGAAAATAAGAATAATAAATGTTTTCGAAAAGTTGAAACTGATGTTTTATTAATAAACGTAGTAGGTTTTTGACATATTCATTATTTAAAGAAAACTTTTATCAGTTCTTCATATATTGGTCCATCAAGTATAAATTTCAAGATGATTAACGTGTGGAATAGTAAATTAAACTCGATCGTACGTTATCTACTAACTTCATTGGAAATAGCTTTAAATAGCTCATGATTCAAATCAAAAGTGAATTATGGAAATAATTTGGTATTCAGATAAGAGCGGAGGAAATAGGTGAAAGAAAGTTGTTTAAAATAGCAATTTAATATCACGCAAGCAGGTACAAATACACGATGTGAGAAAAGTTTAAATTCCGTTTAAAGGCTTTCTAGAGCAAACAGAATGGGCGCGTTCAAAAATTAATGCTCGCCCGAGTATGTAATAAAAAGAGGCCAACATTAAAAGACTGTTTCGGGGGACGAGTAGAGGGAAGCTTAATGGCAGACATTTAGCACACATGTTCATTGCGACCCGTTGCTGACGCACTCTCGTTTTCTCAGCAATCGTATTGTTGTTACTGAATGTTATTTCCATTATCATTCCTGCCTATGTTAAAAGTTTAATATAAGCTTTATGTGCCCGAATGTTACTAACAGCGTACCGTCGACGAAATCCGATTTATAAAACTTACCCCTTCCTAGCTGACAAAAATTTTCACCGTACGTTTTGGTATAAATTTTCGCACGTTTTTTCTCGCAGGCTTTTGGCGATGTACAACACGTGAAAAGCTATCTGCATTAATTCGCCGTTGAGAAATTTACCTTAACCGCAAGTTCATATTTATTCGTCGCCGATGGTGAAATAAAAACTTGCATGGGTTCGTTTTATGCAAAAATAACAGCGTTATATTTATTGGAATTTAAAGCGAAAAGAATGCGGTTGATATCAGCCATGTTCGTATGTTCTTTTATTTAGCAAATAATGTAGACATTTGCTTGCTTACGTCAGCACGACAGGCACTTCCAATATTTACCATTGCTTATCAATCTTCTCTCGTATCGTAAAACTTCTACAAACATACACATTTGATCTTGTATTAATTAAAACATTCATTTACCTATGAGAAAACACAATTAGCCTTCATTTATTGAACCATAAACGAAAGCAAATTATAAATCATACGGAATACGAAATTACGATAGTGAAGCCGCAATGGTTCATAGATAGGTTCGAAAATGTGTAATTACAGCAATAAATGAGGAAGATATTGTAAGTTAAACGAAGCAAACTATATTGCAATATTTCAACCAATACACATTTGTATATCAGCAAATACTGGACCAACCGGAAATTTTAGGGTTACAAAGAGTACCGAAAATAGTCACAATACGAACCCTATAAACGAGCAGTGATATAGCTTAATATTTCGATAAGTACATTACAAAATGAGATTTTAAGTGAAAATGTATTCGAGCAGCAGTTAGAAGCAGAAAGTCATAAAAATGTTAACTGGTATTAATTGATGTTTATTTAATTACAATATGGAAATTATTCACTAATTTGAATAGGAAGTAAAGGCGTGGTCCTTGTTTTAGGTATGTTTTCTACATTAAACCGAAATCCGGCCCCTATTAAAATATAATCTACAAATTAACTGTAGAAAAAAAGGTGAATAGTGTTCAGATTTCAAGCGACGATAAAACCGCTTATCTTGAGCTAATCGTCTTTGAAACGTACGCATCCCGCGGAAGAAAAAAAAGGGGGTAATTTTGCAGCAAGACCTCCATGCTAAGAAATCCGTAATTCGAGAACATAATACGGACATCATCGTGGATATGATTTTGTGGTGTTTTTTCCCTCGCCGAACCGATTGTATTTTGTGTGAAAAACCGGTTATAATCATAAAACTTGTACATCTGGAAATAACGCAGGTTCGTATTTCATTTGGTTTTCATTCATTTATAGAATAACCACAATAATTACCTACTTCTTTATGCGCTCCTTATCGGTATTTCCTTTTGCAATGCTAGGCGGCAATTTCAAACAGAAGTACTTTGTTCAACCACGCGGCGTACTGATTTCAGTACAAGAGGTGGAAATCTTTTTAAAATTTGCGACATGAGTTTTTATCGTCTGAAATCGTACATTTGTTCGGTTTCGTATTGAAATTATTCATAGAGGTAAGAAAGGCTTAGAAATTAGCTTGGATAAGATGACGGTGATCGTAAACCGGAAATGATCTCTTTATATGTATTATACAGCATGTAGATGTATCTGGAGTGCTATCTTGTAAGGTCCTTTAGATCATTCAGGCACCCAAAGACCCATAGAGGTGTAATATGTATAAGAGTGATATTGAAAATTTTGAAATATTTTTCGATAAGCGTGATCAAAATAGCTTCTGAGGTTCTGAGTATAACTATAAGTGGAGAAAGTGTGATAGAGTTCAACAAAATTAGCAAAATTAAGATTGTTGAGACATGTTCGAACCAGAAAGTTTTAGTGTCTAACCTACCAAAAGAAATTTTAATCAATTCAAACCAAATACATTACAATAAAATAACGACGTTTTCCATAAAAAACGATGAAAGCGCTTGAAAAATACTCTTGTTAGATTATATTTAATTAAGAAAGGTATAAAAATTACGGTAATAGATAGGTACTTTGAAATTTTGATTAGTTCGAACGGATTATGCAATTTCGATTTCCCCCAAAATGACCATCACTCTTTTGCAGTTTTCAACTTTCGTTAACAACCAATAAAGGGACGATTTGAGGAAAGAAAGGGATATTTTATAAATAATTAATTTAATGAAGAAAAGTACCAAAAAAATTTTAAAATTTCGATTAGTTTGAACGGATTTTGCATTTAGAAGTAATCAAATCGTATTAGACCATCGTCAGCCTGACTCTCAAGAGCTCCATTTCAGTATTTTGTATCGATAAACTAACGCATAAATAAACTAAAAGTATTGCGTAAAAACGTAAAAGCAAAAGCCGTTGATAAAATTCTAAGAAATGATAAAAAAAATGCATATAAAAAAATAATAATTATCAAAATGTTTGTTGGGACTAATTGGTGGGCAGTATTAAACTTTACCCGTAATTCTGGTATTTACGCAAGTGGTTATCCACGACGTTTCACCGAATATTCTGTCATCACGACTAAATTTAATTAAACTTTTTTTTTGATGATTAGGAATTAAATGTTATATATTAATTATTAATCATTTATTAAAAAGATATAAATTTATTTTAAAATTACAATTTGCTTCTTTAAACCATTTAAAAAGAAATAATTTCAATTCATCCAGCAAATTTTGATTTTTTGATCAATTTGTGTTTTGTGTTTTTATGGCAAACGATTTATTTCAACCGGCGATAACGTTATCAATATTATGCAAATGAGAATAATAAATTACCAAAAATAAACGTAGAAATTGAACAAAAATGAATTAATTTCCTTCTATTAATTATATAAAATAGTTATAAGTGTGTAAAATGATGTTTAATACTATTCTTCGGAAATCCAAACCGTCTCTTTCGGCTCAGTTATCACGGAATTTTTCTACATCCAACGTTAGCTATGGTATGAGAAACTTCAACAAATTCATGCTAATAAGGAGAGGAACCGAACTCGAGAAGAAACTACAAAAAGAAAATCCAGATCCTGATTACGTTTACACTAGTTAGTACTTATGCATCTTGGGAGTAGTCGGAAAGTAGTACATGCAAAACATTAATATTTTTGTATCACAGATTACGGCGTTAGAGAACCAAAATGCAAAATTGGAAACAAATATGTCACGGTTCCTGAACTGATACCAGAATTAATAGTACCCGATCTTACTGGCTTTCCTGTAAGTAAAGCATTTATGTCGCAAAACACGACAGCACGATCAACTCGATAATTTTTTTCAGTTGAAACCGTATGTTTCGTATCGCGCGACGGATAGAGACGAAGAACCATTTACGGCTAAGGATTTATTCGAGGTAACTTATTGCCGAAAAATATACGATGATCATAAACAAAACAAATTAGATGAAGATGGCAATCCTCTTGAACCAAGTGAAAATGAAAATCTCACCGCTGAACAAGCGTGGGCTAATGCTCGAAAATGTAACAACGATTTGATGAATACGATAAATCCTTATGTACCTCGACATATCCGCGAAAATAGAGATTAGGTATGGAGTATTGATTATAGATTGATAATAAATTTGTTATATTTATTTTACTTGAGAGTTCATTTGTTGAGAAAAACGTCACAAAATGTAGATGTTTGAATTACCCAGGCTTCCTTGCAAGTAAATCAATTACAAACGGAGTATAAAAATTTTATTTAAAGTTTTCCATGAAAACAAATAATGTTTACATCGCAGGAACATAAAAATCATGAAAAAGATTTCATTATATTATTACGGATATCCTCATTTCTTTTTATTGTCGAATAATAACAAAAAAAAAACAATAAAAATATTTAATATTCGTTTTCAGCTAAAGAAAAATTATTAATATGATGAACAATATATACACATTAAATTCAATGAATCTTGTGATTGGAAAATTTTTTCATGAAAATGTGAAAGAAATACTTAAAAAAATTGTATACAAAGTGTAAAATATCTTAGGTGGTACAAAATCAGTAAATAATAGTATAATATTAAATATTTCAAGTGTTTATCGTAGCTTCATCTCATTATACGGATTAAGATTATTTTACAAATTTTCCCACTTCGATCATTTAACGAGCACTCGATACATTTAAATTTACGTATTGTCCATGCATATTGTTGAACTTGCTTTTTTATCATGAAATAGTCTTTAGCTTTTTCATCCGTAAAATTATCGATAATATATATTACGACAAAATGTGAATTATTAAGCTGTACTTTCGAAATGATTCCAGTAATGCACCTACGCAACGATTATTTTTCTCTTGAATTATCAAAATCAAAATAGCCAGTTTTCATGAATTAAAATTCGATTCATATTAAAGCTTTCGACATCTTCATTTCGTTTAAAATAAAAATTTGTTTTCACGGAATTCCATCTTTCTCCATCTACACCATTACAAAATCTTAAAATGAAATATTTATGATACACAATTGATAGTCATTGGCAATATTAACGATTTATCAACAGTAGAAAAAAGTAAATAAGTTGTTTATATATATTATAAAAGATAATATAAAATAAATAGCCGAAAGGAATTTGCTTCTTAAAAGATTGCAATTCAAATAGCGCGCAAGATTTCTCATCTGTAAAGTATTTTAAGAGGCAATTCTAAATGCAATGAAATGGCGAAATTACAATCATTACAAATTAATTCCATTCTATGTAATTTTAATGGATTAAAAAGTCAAGTTGGTAACATGATTTATATCTTTTTAATTCTTATGATTTGCGATATGTTTAATAAAATTATGAAGTAATAGAATTAATGATAAATTTCATTTTTGTTCGATATGTTTCATTGTAGATTCATCTTCATTGAAAATTTTACCCTTTGTTTCTGATAGAAGATTTCTTCAAAAAGAAATACCTTTTTACATAATAAAAAAATCAAATAAAATTATAAACGTTGAACGTAATTGAATTTAACAATTCAGTAAATAATGATAATAACTTATCATTAAAGCGAAACAAAAAAAGCTGACAAATTTAGCCATAATATGAAATGGATATTATTAAATAAAAAGAAGCAATAATATTACTCAAATTCTCTATTTACCTTTACTTCTAATTTGCACGTTAAAGTTTGACACGAAGAATTGCCTCGTTTGAAATTTAGGAGTAAATTTTCATAATTTCTTATGACATTGCGTCAATAAATTATCGTGTAATTCGAATTAATTTAACTTAAATCTCGATAAATTTTGGTGTTATAGTAGGCCTATAAAAAAATCTTATGACTAGATGGATTTTTTCGTTTTAATTCTAGAAAAAAAAAGCAAATATTCAACAGACCGTTGAAGCTTTATAAAAATTGAAAAAGAAAGCGTTGAAATTTTTACTGTGCTAAGGATTAAGATAGTAACGTTTTTGAAATCGTATCACCTTGACTATCAAATAAAACAGATCCTTCGAAAAGTCATTCCATTTGGATAACAAAATGCAAAAATGAAAAAAAATTGCAAATCTAACATCAATATTCCATCTACTTTTCTACGAATACGAGATAGGTACTTAATTAGAATTGGAATGAATCGGACTCTTGAATTGACGAGCTCCATGTGATATGTGGACTTGGTTCACTTTGCGACGACGATGAAGTTGATGGCAGTGATTGTTGCCATGGACTTGTGATGAGGTCATCATTTTTCAGAAAACCATTGCTGCTGTCTTCAATGATGGTAGGAATGTCATCTGAGTAAGATTGCAACGATGGTCCTGTATTTATGTGAGGTTTGTGCTTTAGTTGTCGAAATATTTTTCTACGGTTTCGTGACGGACTCATTTCATTGTTGTGGTGAATCGCTGGCTTTATCGGAGAAAATTGTTGTTTTTGGGAGTTCTGCCATTTTTGGTGCATTTTCGTCGGCGATTTACAAGTGGAAATTGAGCTCGTCACTGAGTCAAGGAATACGCTGTCCCTTTCGGAGGTATCATATGATTTTGCATAAGATTCTTGATATGGGCTTTGACGAATATATGTAGGACTCCGCGGTGAAGGATATTTGAATTTATTTTCGTGTTGAGGTTTATATGAAAGCGATAAGAGTTGTCTTGGAGTGAAATCGTCTTCTTGATTGAGAATATTATCGTATAAGGATTTCAAGTCGTAGTGCTCTTTGTGTAATTCGTGCAATTCTAAGAAACCTTTAGCTTTTTCAGTCAAATTGAAATATTCTGGATTAAAAATAGCATCTTTGGAAGTACTCTCTTTCAGACTACTAGTTTCGATATTTTTGGATTTTGCTTCGTGCTGAGTCACCTGAAAAATAATTTCACAATTTATTAGGTTCGCAGGTAAGAACTACCATAAAATTTACGAATTTTCGTGAGTTCAGATTGCCGACTCACATATTAAAAATTCATAGTTACCAAACCATCCGAAGCTCGTCTTCCTTCCCTGAAATCGCTAGGGGATTTCATACCACTTCTGGAAAATTGACAAATCGTTGATTGATTTTGAACAACTGGGCTATATCTGCGCCAACTACTCGGACACACCGAAGGTGTTTTTCGTTTCTTCGTCTTCGAATTAGAAACATTATAACTACTCGTAGCGGTGCAAGACGGCAAACTCGACGTTACATCCATTTTTATCTTATCTTTGTAATTTTCAAACGAGCTTTGATTAGTCAAAGCGTGAAAAGAAGAACATGATTCATTCTGACTAAAGCTAGTCGTTTGTGCGCCTACGCCGCTGGAAGATGAAGAGCTAGCATATGAAAGACGTTGACATTGATAATTATCATCTATATCGGCTTCAACACCCTCATCGGTGGAATTAGAATATTGAGCAATAATACCGGTTGTTTCGGGATACGAAAAACGTGAACTTTCCGTCGAATAATCAGAAACGTCGGAATATTTAAACGTAGCTGAAGCGCTTTCGCTGTACGAATTCGTATTGAAACCGGTATCAGTTTCTGATAAATTTTCCATCTCATTTATGATAGAAGAAAATTGAGAATTGACTAGAGAGTAATTAGGCGAGGTACTATACTGTGATGAGTTATATTGTACAGTTGGACTAGTCATTTTGAAAGAATGCGCGGACAGCGAAGATGGCGAACTATTCAAAGGTGAAATATGAGTATCTTGATATTGCTGAAGTAATTCGTTATTGATTGTATTTAGAACTGAATTTTGCGGCGAATGACTAGCGCTTGATATGTTCACTGGTGGGTAATTCTGCGAAGTTAAGCTGGAGCTCATCAATGGTAATTGTGACAATGGTAATGGCTCTTTGGAGTACGAATTATTTGAAAAATTCAATAACGGAGCAATATTATTTATGATGGTCTGTTGATTTATAACATGAACGTAACAAGCCGGTGACTTATGTCGACTTTCATTACCACTTATAGCTTCAAGTGCCGAACAAGGGCTCGTTTGAAAGAGCGAATTCGAATTCAGTGATATATCGTGCAAAGCGTTAATATCTTTGGATGAATCTTGAATATATGAATGTCGAGAATCACTCGATAAACGTCTGTAGCCACTGACAGCATCGAAATTTGGATTATTCAACGACGAATGTTGGAAAACCGGCGTATGAGCTGGTTTCTTTTGAGAATTCCGTTGCCTTTGCTGTATCATTTCAAAATGACGGCTTTTCTTTATATCTTGTATAGGTATAGTATGGTGCTGACGTAAGTGATCTAAGAATAAATAATAAATTGCTCCGTAGTGATCGTAATATTTGCAACGAAGGGACTGAAACAAAAAGAATGACAATTAATGTATGAATCGGAGGAATTTACATGTTTTGATGGGTTCATTTCTCTTACTTCTCTGGTGTTCCCTGAATCAATTCCTAAATTTTGCATCAATAATAAAATTTGTTCATTGGGTTCAGATTTTCCGTCGCCTCCTCCGGTACTTGGAAGAAGTCTCGGTGCTTCTTCAACCATCCAAGAATGTTTTTTAATTTGTTCTATCGTGTATCTCTTCAAAGGTTCTAGTACCAACATTTTTCTTATCAGAGATTCACAACCTGAAATTATACGACATTGGTGATTAATAGGCAAATAACCAACGAAAGTTATGTAGAAAAGAAATATAAATATTAAATTTAAATTAATAAAAGAACGCATTCAATTAATATTTAAAAAAATATTTCGTAATTTTCATCTAAAAAAATAAAAAAATTGTTATCAATTTTCTTGTCTAAAGCGCAAAAATCGAGGCATTTTGCTTAACACGTGTGTGATCATAATTATCAATTTTTGAAAACTTTTTTGAAACGTTATCATATTTTTCATTTTCTTTTACATTAATTTCATTAATTAGTGATTAACTAAGTAAGTAAATTTACAATGTAACTTATGTTAAATTTCTAAACCACTTTGAATTAGGAGGTATTTAGACGATCGATTACGAAATGAAAGATCCAAAGTAGGTAAATATTATAAATTTTCGCCTCGTGTCATCGTAATCTCTAAAACTATATAACACTTCCATCATATTTGTGCTATTTTAGTTAAAATTCCGAAACAACATCTACTGCTTTGTTTCAATAAACTAGTTGAACGGCCGTAAAATAACAACACGAGGTGAGTACATTCTGCATGAAGAAAACTGATCAACTTGAACGAACACTGACGAACTAATGAATTTTAATGATCTTCAGGAATAATCTTTCGAATCATTCAGATAGCTGTTAATTCTCTCCGGCAACAAGAACATCACGTTTACTCTTCATTGTACAAGTAATTTTCATTTCTTATGTATTGTTTACCCTTTTAGATAAACAAGAAAACAAGATGAATCTCGATATGAATAATTGACTCTGAGAAGTAAAAGATGAAATTCGCTACGATTTAATCAGCGCGTTTAAACGTAGAATAGCCAGTCACGAAAATAAGATGTGGGTGCAAAAACGAAGAAATACTTCGTAAACGTTCGACTCGATATTTGCGATGAAGTAATAAAATAAATTAGAAAACCGAGCGATGATTACGTCAACGAAACGTCGGGATTATTAGTACGGGAAAATCTGTTATCGCAATTACCGAAGGGATAATATGAAGAAAACCGTACGCTGACCAACGCCCAACAAAAATCAAATATGGAAAAAGCTATGATAAAATTAAAGAAAAGGTTGAACTTCATGCTTTGGTTTAATTTAAAAGGGATGAAACTGTGATATTTGCGTCACATATTTCGTGCGTCAGAAATTGAAAGCATGACTGTTACTATTATCTATCATTGTTCTACTTCACTAATTATCTTTTCCTTTTGATATATTATCGAATGGAATGACCTAACACATGGGTATCTATTTCAGCTAACGATTTTCATCAACAAACGTTCAAAGCGGTACGATTAAATTAACTTGGGTTTGTGGTTTGGATGCATGAATTCGCCTCGTCGAGTCGAGTATTTCGGTGAGTACAACAAAAGCTGCATGGTAATCGGTTTTCTAAAAGATAATTTATTTTAAAGATACGTCGTACTTGGCGAATTTCTCAATGACATTAACAATATACCGCCTGCGAAGTTCGAGAATGTTGAACTTTTGTATTGGAAAATTTTCGTAACAATGTTGCCAAATTATTTAAACGTGATGTTTTGAAAACAACATCTCAAGTATATAAAATGAGTATATTTACCGGTACTCATAAAATACGGTATTCGGAATCTGCCAGATAATACTCTATCTCGAAGGACATGCAATGTTGGTCCGTCAAAAGGTAAAGCTCCGCATACTAATACATATAACACAACACCAAGACTCTGCGAAAAAAAAAATTAACATTAGAAGGTTGTTACAATATCATCTAAAATAATTGGACTTCGTTTGGTTTGTTAATCTTGTCGAAAACTAGTTAATTAAATTTAATCTCGTTTATGTGCCATTAGATGGCAACATTTTGACGGATTTAACGGTTTAGTAAGTTTTAAGTTGCGTGTACGTGTGGTAGACCTTTCGAGTTTTAATTCTTATTAAAAACATATACAACGTGTAGATTTAGGTTCTTTGCAAAGCACAATTACCCAAATGTCTATTTCTGGGCCGACGTATTTCTTGCCTTCGAATACTTCAGGAGCAGCGTATGGAGGCGAGCCGCACCAAGTGGATAGGAATTCATTCGGATTATAATAATTACTAAAACCGAAATCAGCTATTTTTATATTCATATTGCTATCCAATAGTAAATTTTCAGCCTTTAAATCTCTATGTACTATTCTTCGATTATGGCAGTATTCAATGGCGGATAAAATTTGCCAAAATTTACGCCTAGCAGCGCTCTCTGACATTTTACCGTGTTTTGCGATGTAATCTGTAAAAAATAAATTCAATTATTATAATATCGAAAAATTACCACGTCCGAGGATTTTTATAGCCTTATGACGTAAACGAATCGAGATACGAATAATCAACTATCGGTTTGTGATTTACGCCGAAAAATTTGAGGTTTCGAAGGAGGTTTTATACGATTTCATTCGATGATTGTTTTATTCGCGGTTCAATAGTAACGCATATGTTGGCCGTGATCTTGTACTAACACGTGATTTTCTTCTTTTGGCAAACGTTGGTAAATTTGCTTTAATAAAATTCTCTTGCTGGGACGAGGTACATTTACGTATTACGTTAACGAGCTGCTTTCGGTGGTGTCGTTTTGAGATTTATTCCGTCGAGTTTTTCTTTGTTAGTTTACCATACGATGTATCGAACAACGTGATGAATTCTTTAAACTTTTATACCTCGTCGATCTCCCAAATTACTTTGTCAATGCAGGATTTAAAGTGTACAGGGTTCGAATAAGCGATGGTTTTAAGTTAAGCGTAAACTTCGTCGAAAACGTTGAGAGTACTTTCAACGAAGGGGAATTCATTTTCAAAGATTTTAAGACTTTATATAAATATTATCGAGTGAGATGACACGTAAATCTGATTACTTGAAAAGGAATTCGACGTTGAAAAAAAATCGTGCATTGATCCTACGCAATCCTTATTCTGTTTGGTTATTCATTGAAATAGTGTGGGCGAAATTCAAAAAAATGGCGTAAATAGAAAAATTGGCTTAGATCGCGATTTTTATCAGACATTTTCTATAAAATCGGCTTTTTAGCCGTCCAAAATGGGATTTTGCGTGATATCTCGAAAAGTTGAAGAGATACGAAAAAAAGTTTATATCAAAAATCATGCTCCTTTCAATTCCCTACAACTTTTGTCTCAACATTTTTCGTCCCAAATCAAACCCTTGCCAACTACATGCTTCAATAAGAAGGTTTTTGAGGGGAAAACAATAAAAATGAGGTTTTTTGGTAATTCAAAATTCTGAGGAGATAGGAAAAACCTACATGTAACAAAAACGTTCCTTTCTTGATTCTTTACAACCCCAGCAGCATCAAGCGTTCACTTGGAGTTCAACCTGATCCACAACAGGCTCCTCTCGTAGGGGAAAGCTCAGAGAAAACTGTTTTAAATGTTGACTTTCACAAATCTATTTTACATAGTATAATATGTGTGTATTGTTTTCTTGTTTTTTTTTCATTCTATTTGCTTTTGATAATAATATATGCCTATCACGTCTATTATCTACTGACTACTTGTGTAAATTATATTTGATATTTACTTGTCAACATTTACTCAACATTTTTCAATATTTAGCCGTTCAAGTTGCGATACCTACATATACCTACAAGTATGGTGTGAGATGGTTATACAGGGTGTTCCGGGGTAGAAGTAAGGCCTTCAACACAGAAACTGTGCAACATAAACTGAGTCTATGTATGCATGTTTGCCTAACCCCCGGGCCGCAGAAGCAGCGGTATACTCTTTCAAAAAATTTTTTTTTTCATTTTTGTAAACTGATTTTGAATAATTATACCTCAATTACTAAAATGGATAGAAACATGCGGTTTGTTCTGGGAGAAAG
>QBDW01005700.1:0-12043 GCA_003261595.1 Maconellicoccus hirsutus | reverse complement strand
AGAATAAAACTTTACTATCAGAGTCCATTTTTTTTGAACATTAATAAATTTCCATTTGCAGGAAGTGTCAGTTGTAATAACTTTATTTTTGCGTTTATAACGAAAGTCTTCCTTCGATTTGATTTGAAATAATATAATAATTTTACTGTTGTAGTAGCCTTGGTTTAGCATTTATAATAAACAATTTTTTCGATTTAATTTGAAATCATTTTTCTGCTGTGCTTTCAAAAATTGCTGATTGAAAGTTGACAGATGAAAAATGTCCAATATTCATATCACTGAAATTACACTCTTATAGTTATAACTTTCACTATTTCCACCAAGGTAGGGATAAAAAACTGCATGTCAAGTGGATACGCTAAAAGGACATCAACCCCTTCCCTCCACTTTGCCACGACATAACTTGAAAACTAAAATCAACTCAATTTGATCAACTAGTCAGGGATCGCTATGAATCAATCTTAGGATTCGATTTCGATATTTCCAGTCGATTTTAGATTTTGATAATTCAATTTCAATTTTTCAATTTTAATAATCGATTTGGATTTTTTAATTTCGATATTTCAAAGTCGATTTTAGATTTTGATAATTCAATTTCAATTTTTCAATTTTTAATAATCGATTTGGATTTTTTAATTTTGATAATTCGATTTGGATTTTTTAATTTTGATAATTCGATTTGGATTTTTTAATTTTGATAGTTCGATTTTAATATTTCAGTTTTGATGTTTCGATTTCGATATTTTAGAGTCGATTTTAGATTTTGATAATTCAATTTCAATTTCTAAATCTTAATAATCGATTTCGATTTTTTAATTTTGATAATTCGATTTCAATGTTTCGATTTTAATATTTCAATTTTGATGTTTTGATTTCGATATTTTAAAGTAAATTTTTCGGTTTTGATACAACTTTAATTTTGATATCTCGATTTGATATTTTTTTCTGATATTTCAATTTCAACGATTGTACAAACCACAAAACTACCTACAAAACCTTAATACTCGAAATTCAAGTAAACCACTCATTTCTTTTCTCACGGAATTTGTTGAAAATTCGGTCTACTTTCACTTCGGTCTTGATAAACTCCAACGAAAAAAAGCTAAAATGCAACATTGACTTAGACTATATTGCATCATTACTGATTGCAATTTATACAACGAGGAAAAAATGGCTAAAAAAAGTAAAAAATGCGAATTATTCACAAGGCAACTACTTCGTTGAGATGATTTCGCAACATCTCAACCGCCATTACCCCTCTCCCCGCACCGGTTCTACTTTAGCCAACGTTTCGCGAAACAATTCTAAATACCGGAGTTGTTTTAAAAAAGAAAATTATACGATTTTCGGCTTCTTTCGAAATTGTAATTTTCTACGTATTTCTGCCAGACACTTCACTTTCGTTAGCCTTTTTCATCATCTCGGTTTTTCGCCCATTTCGCCGGCAAATTTACGCCGTAAAATCGCCCCCGCATTGACTGAAATTTTCCAAGAGGTGAAAATTTCTCTCGTTGTTTGCTTTTCATGCAAATGCTTCTCTTTTTTTATTCATTTATACCTCATTTTTTTCACGAATATTGGAGCAAGTTTTCGAAAAAATTTGTTTTCCGAGCTATTTCGGCGAATACGTCTTGATCAAAACGAAACCCATTTTTTATCGCTTTGACGCGGTTCATTCACATTACCTCGTAAGAATACGAATAATTACATTCTTAAAATATGCAAATCTCGTCAACTTGACTTTCGTTTATCACATTCAAGAGCGAATATCTTAAATCGACATTCTGCAATATCGGTACAAATTTTGACCAAAAATCGACTCAAATTAATTCGCTTATTCCCACGTTGCAATTATCGATATAAAAGGAAAACCTCCATTTATCAACGATATAACGCCTTTGATACATGAATCATATCTCGAACATGCGATCGATAACTGACTGCTGGCAGAATAATACCACGAATTAAACGGAGGCGTATTGGATGTTCGCTACATACGCGTGTGTGTATAAGATATATCACTTCGCTCGTGTACGAGATAGACAAGGTCGAGGATACCTATTCTAAGTTGTCTTTTGTGAAAGATTAAAATTTTACGGGCGAATTATACGACGCAAGGTGAAGCCTCGCGTATTCTCCGCACACCACGCACAAGTACAAGTAGATTCAAAAACCTAATAAACGAAGGTGTTAAGAGACAGCTTTTGGAAGCCGGCTTTTGATTAAAAATAACACGAACAAAGAGATACGCAGTTGACGTGAGGATAATTTCGGTACATCGCTCAGGAGGTTGTTTATATTACGCGCGAAGCGCGATACAATGTTTGGGATAATTTACATCACCATGAGCTGCATCGTTTACTTTTCGCACGAAGTGTACAACGACGATAGCGCCGGCGAAATATTCAATAACGTTACTAAAATTTAATCCGCACGTCTGGCGTTTACTTCGTGTAAGGAATTAAAAAGGAAACCAGGCGTTGATTTCGTTTGTATAATCACGAAGCAACACACATGCACAAAAGAATAACCAAAGGACTACAAAAAGACAACTCCGCCTTTTCAATATACGTACTTTTCCTACGTACAAACATTTACAACACAGAACTCGCGCGATATAAGCAATAAAACATCACATACGACCAACAACAAACGGAAACCTCACCAATAAGTGGAATACGCTTCGGTGAAATTAATATAGAAAAGATTTATCGACTGGGCCAAAAAAATATTCGTTATTTACGATCACTTATTGCCCGATGAAATGGCATTTTACTCGTCCGAAAGATATTCCAGTGGGCTGTATATCCGGCCGATGATACATTACGTACTTTTACAGCATCTTCGTAATGGCTGCGGTAACATTAGACGCCCAAGACGCTTGCCGGGTATTTTTCATTTCTCGTGATAATTGCTTTCCTAAAATTATCATAATTTTTCCAAAAAATTGAAATTTCATTCACGTGAAATATGGCGCACGTCAAGATTCAACGAGAAAAAACGAAAAACACGTACCATAAGTTTTTTTCGTAACACACACCAAATTTCCAAAGGAAGATAATAACATAACGCGCTTATGCATGATTGACGAACCGTTGCCATATCAATTGCTCTGAAGAATTTCTCAACAAGGCTTTGTAATACTTACGCATATCAACACGATTTAGGAAAACTCACCGCCGATTACATTCATTATTAATCGAAACTATACGCCATCTTGGTTGAAAATCCACAAATTCCGTACGCTTCGGTAACACGGAATTTAATTTCGCTTTTCAACGGAAAATTTTCATTTCGGTGGAATTTCCAAAGCGGTGTTTCGGTTCTGAGAAGTTAATCGCCTGATGCGATATTTCGACAGGCTTAAAAACGCGAAGCAATCGTATCCACACACACGAAATACGAGGCACGATGTAAAACAAAGGAGAATTTGAGGAAAGAACAACGGTGAAAGAAATTCGTTCATTTCAATTTCAAATTTTCAATAACGAACTTTTCATTACAACTTAACTTTAAACGAGATAATTTTAACAAGTGAAGAAACAGCCGAATATTTTCGACGACGAGCATTTGAGATTTGCAAATCAGTAGCTGAAGTCTGGCGGTGAATAATGGAACTAACGTCGAAGTACCTGGTGATCGATTGATTGCAGGGGGCCTATTCCTGAAAAATCAGCATCCCGTTATAGGAGGAAAGCCGAAAATCCCTCGGCTAAGCTCGGATCGCTTCGGACATTAAAAGTAGAAAATGCAATGTAATTATTGGTTCTATATTGAATAAATTTGACTTCCAATTCGCATTTCATTCATTTTCAATCACGCTATGAAATTTGAATAAATATGAAAAAACTGTTTATTACAAAAAATGTTCCTCGCTATTCTTCAACAACTTATTACGAATGTTTTTCCATACAATTATCTCAAGCTTTACATAAAACGCCCCAACATAAATATTCCTGTTTGTTTCACCAAACCGATGAAATCGATAAGAATCGCCATACCGAGTAAAACCCTATTGAGGTAATTTTTCAACGTTACTGGAAATGATTTCACGTCATAACACGCTATTTTGCGCAGTTTATTGAAATATTCAAAAACCCATCTCCAATACCATCGCTCCTGTTCTCCATTGTAAATGCCAAGTGTTCATGACTGAATAAAAATCATCGAAATAGTTACATCGCTGGCTCATTTACAATTTCAATGAACATGGAATTGCAAAACATAACGATGCAATTGCTGATAAGCGTTTTCACGAAAAACCCACCATTATCCACGGGCAATCGTTCATCCATCACGTCCGGTGACAAACGTTGCGTCGATGGTAGCAAAATACTCCTCCGGGTTGTTGATTTCGGTTATTCTGCGTGTAGCGAGTGATAAAGATGGTACATATTTGCTACCCACGTTTGTATACATTGGCAAAATCGCGCAAAGGTTGACAGAATGAAGCGGCGAAATTAACGTAATTTACTTTCGCTTTTTCGTGATACGCGTAATAATTCAGGACCGAAATTAACGACCGGTGACGCTGCGAGGATTACGGTATCGGTAGCTTTTTAAGCCTTTCGGTAAACAACGCGATGGACGAGGTTCAACGGACGAGCTACGTCGACTAATTAACTTCGAAAACGTTTCATCAAACTTTCCTCCGGCTGGAAAAACCTCGAACGTGAAAAAACTAATTCCATATACACGAGCAATACCTACGAAACCGTTGAATATTCCGCGAGAAACTTCCGTAATCTTCGAATTATTTAAATTTTTCATCGCCATAGTTTTTTCACATCGAAACTTTTTCGATCACTTTCAAAACGCAACTCGTTTACGTGAAATTTTCCGGCCACGTTCGATTAAAATTACCATCTCATTTTCTAATTTAATTTAATCGAATAATCTTTTCAACTTGCTCGACTTCGATGAAAATATCACACGAGATGACGTACAATTGCTCCGAGAAAACAAACTCCGCCACTATTTACATTTCTCGAAACTGAAAAAAACTTTTCTTCGTTTTTTCCACCATCAAATCGGCCAATGAAATGAAATTATCCAGCGGTAATAAACTCGCCAATGACGTCATAGCGTGTCGCGCGGCGACACGAAATTCAGCCAAGTTTTCGAAAACTACTTCATTATTTTCGTTCCACGCTGCGTTGAATTTAGAAAACGAAAAAAGTTTCCAAGAAAATTATCATTTTAACGAATCTGCAAAATAACGTATCCGAAGCGTGACATCGGGTTGCTCGATATTCCAAATTCAATTCCTAATTAAGCGAATTCGTTAGATTCGTTTAAGCTGTGGTCATTAATGCTCCGGCAAATTCACGATTCCGACTCTTAATCCTAATTAACTTCGACACAAAGACCGAAAAAAAACCCTCCGAAGTTTCGCACATCGTTGAGAAACTTGGTCGTTGCGAAAATTACCTTAACAAAAGCACAAAAGAGAAAAATTAAATTAAAAATACAAAACGCTTTTTACTGCCGGATGTTTGAAAAACTTTAACAAAAGCGCCTTCCAAACAAAATCCAACGAGAAGTAAGAAAACTAACCCACGCTCGTTCAACTTCGTCGATTTATTTATAAAAATTCGACACATCGCATTTTAACCGCGTTAACTTCGCATTTCCCGCTGTTTCATATCGATCAATTAACATTTACTACGAATTCGCCCTCGAAAGGAAATTTCGTAAGTTAATTAAAGGCTTTTCAACAATTTTCGTGGATTTTTTTTTTAAATTAATTACTTGTCCATTGTCGGCATACTCGAGGTAACTACTCAGCACACGTTTTATATTGTAAACTAGACACTCCATTCAACTGCACATAATGGGGAGTTTTTTTTTTACGGTGTACACATATTTACTTCAAAAATACATGGAAAATGTTTTCACTCATAACGTCAATACCGCCGAGGAATTCCAAGGGATGTTGGAAGTCACGTTTGTCGTCGTGTTTTCAAATGTTACGTTTTAATTGATGTTAGTCATGAGTAGTCACGCCACGTTTGTCAGTCATGCGTCACGTTACGTTTTTTTTGCGTCACATTCACATGATGTCACTTTTTTTTCGTCGCATTTTAGTCCTTTTTTGAGTCACGTCACGTTTATCAGTCATGCGTCACTTCACTTTTTCTTCGATGACACGTTGGTTATCGTGTTTCCAAGCGTCACGTATCACGCGTCACGTTTCACTGTCGTCGTGTTTTTAAGCGTCACACGTCGCGTTTACGTCTTGTTTGCCACTCATGTGCCGCGTCATTTTCACACGATGTCACGTTTCACTGTCGTCATGTTTAAGGGAACGTTTACACGAAGGAGTTTCAAGCCGCTTGGAACGCCTTCATGTAAACGCTCCCTAAGCATCAGGTTCTAACTGATGTCACATAAAATACAAAAATTCAAAATCGTGAATAACGGGTTAAGTAATGAAATACGAAAAAGATCCACCTCCCGCTCATGCTGGCTCCTGATTGGTCGAAACTTCGAACGCTTTTTTCTCAACTTTACGTTGAGCTTTTTGAACGTTTCAAGAAAACCTCCACATCTACACTTCGGAAGCTTTCTATTAAGGGGAGGTCTTTTATTAAAATCGGTTCAGCAGTTCCTGAAATCTCATAATGACAAAAAAAACGACATAATTTTAATATATAGCATAGGATTACGGTAAATTTCGCAAAATTAATACAAACCTCGAACAACAACTAATGATCTCGAGGTTTCTTTCGGTTCAAAAATTCCGTGAAATTTTTAGAAGTAAATTCGCAATCTTTTCATCAGCCGACTATAATGACGACATTACTATAAATTGAAGGGTGAAGTACACGTTATGTCGAAAATGAGAAAATTTACGACGTCGAAAAGAAAAAGAACACAAGATGAGGCACGTGAAAAAAAATCGCATTACGATAACGACGTTGTTTAGGTATGTAAATAAAGAAACGAAGTGAAATTGTTTTTTTTAAAGCAAGAGTAGCGTTTAAAAGGAGGAAAAACGTAAAAAAGCTCGAATTAAAATACATGAACGACTCGAGAAAGAAATGAAAGAGATGAGAAAACTTCAATGAAACAGCAAAACACTCGAGAAAAAAAATTCACCGCGATGGAAATGGCGAAAAACGTCGAGATAATGTGTTCGAGGCGTATGAAGTGGATAATAGCGATGGCGACAAAATTTCGAATTATTTTCTCGATCCCTCTTGCTAGTGCAACCTTGACATAGATTAATTTTTATTTTTATATCATCCGCAAAGGCTTATGAATTATGTCTAGGTTAACCCTCTGGTATCATAAACAATTACACGTAATTGGCCAAATAACCGAGGATAATTTCTCTCAAGAAAATTCCCCGTATAATCTCAGGTGCGTTACGAGATACGAACGAAGTTATACGAAAGCTCTAATGGGATTTTTTCACGTATTTTTCTGCAAAGAAACAATTTTTAGTTTATCGAAGCGAAAAAAATTAATATTTTTCTTTCTTTCAAGTCTACACGATCAAATAGCAATTTATAGAGATGAATTTCAGCTTGTTGGCCTACATTGGAATAACGTTTCGTTTACGTCAACGTAGAAAAAAAAAGCGTTATCAAGAGACTATTCGTTTAGACTTGTTGGCTCTGTGTGTAACATCCGCGTATGCAGCGAAACACGAAAGAGAAAAAATTATCGATAAAATTGTTTATGAAGGAAGTTGAGAAATTAATATTATCGTTCGTGTAATTATAATTATACGTGAGTTAATTAATAAACGTAAAATTTCAAATTGTAAGCGTACGAAATTTAACGAGCGGCTATTGTAGCCGTTCGTCCCCCCCCCTTCGGTTCTTTGGACGTACTTATGGAAGTAGTTTTTAATTTTTCGCTTTTTTTTTTTTTAATTACGCAAGCGTTTAATTATTATACCTGCTTTGGTGAGATTTATTAAACGATGATACAATACGAGTATTTTATGCTCGAAATTGACCCTTTTTAAATGTTAAACGATTTTCTTCCGCGTGAGTTAGCGTAATTATCGCCGATATTAGAGCCCAATTAAAGATAGTTCGGATTAATTAATTATTATCGAGAAATGGTATAATATTCAAAAATAGTTCGAGCTTTTGGAGCAGGTGTCGAACCGTAGATGACTATTAATTTAAAGACATAAGAAATATGTTGATTTAAATTTAAAAATAATTTCTATCAAATGCTTCGCTTATGGTAAGACACCGAAATGCCACGAATCGTAATATGCAAAAAAACTTCACCCGATTATATAACTTAGAATTAAATCTAAATTCGAGCGTACTTTCGCATCGGGGTTTGAGCTTCCTATCACAGCATCTTTTCACCGCGAGATAAGTGCAGAGCATTAGCGTATTTACGTTTCACTATCACATACGTCTATTACGGATACGAAGCGTACACGCGCACACATACACACTATCGTAATTTTAAAAAGGGACGATAAACGAGCGGAGTTAGGTGCGGAAGGAAACGGCGAGAGGAAAGAGGGTCATTCAAGGAGAAAACGGCCGCGATAAAAATAGATTTTCATTCATTACGCTCGTCTTATGAAATTTTGGAAATTATCGTTCATTCTTGTAAACAACTCTCTCGTCCCAAATACTAAATAGTCGTACGAATCAAATAGCTTCCGACCAGATGTCAAATCAATCTCGTCGCTGTGGAGAAAAATCACGGTACCGACGTTGCATACGTTGCTGCAGCAGCGTGACAAATCTACGCGGAAGTGAATTAATTTCAACAGCCGAGATGTATCTACGGATATCGTCGAAATTACATGGTGATCGTTATAGCACTGTTCATAAATTCTATCGAAAGCACATGATGTGCTGCGATTACCAAAAATAACGAGTAACATTGAGTATATAATAGCGAAATATAACGATAAAAGAACCGCGGTATCTAATTCATCTTCCATTATACTTATTCGAATAATTATACATATTAATATCGTATAACGAGTAATTTCGTTCGTAGAGCTTATTTTCAGTTAAGTTTGTTATGACATTTCACGTGTTAGCGAGTAAATTCATCTAATACGATGTCGAAATTTAAACAAAAACGGGTCTCGTAGTAAACATCTAAAATGTATGAATCGTTCGAATGATTTGCCTAATGCAGAGATTACAATTTGCATATTGGAGTGTTGGCGTACGATGTTGTCTTCTTTTTAATCGATGTGTGAGAATATACTGTAAATGGAAACTACTTAGTAATCGTGCATGTATGATACACGGTATCGAAAGCGTCATCGAACGAATCTCATTATGAAGGAAGTTGAATTCGATAAAGCGTTTGAAATGTCTCAACTGTGGGTGTAATGCATACCGAGGTTCAATATTTGATTTCTACTTTCGAATCACGAGGCCATGTAAAGTAACCATCAACTATTATCAAGAAAATAAGATGCAGACGTATTTAAAATACATTTTCACCTGTCTTTGTCATGTAACCTTGCTCAAATATAGAACGATATTTACTCCAGATGAAATAATACCGTAAAATTTTTTAGATACAGAATGAAAATAGTATGAAATAAACGTACCTATTTCCGAAATTCTTTCTCCAAAATTCAGCCGCGTCGCTTTTGGTTATTCGGTACTGGTCGCCAGTGAATACTCCGTTAGGAAAAAGTGCTTTCAATTCACTTAACATATGACTGAATACTAAGCTTAATTTAGTCAAATTTCGACGATAATGAGAATTTTCATCGTACATTTTCTCTTTGCCTTCTTTGAATAGTTTAATAGCTTGTTTACACTTTCGCATTAAATTCAGTATGAATAAATTGAAATGTTCGTTTTCGTGTAATAACTGAATATTATGCTCGTATTTGGAATAAATAAATCGCAAACGTTGATAAGTATCTGGTAAAATGTCCAAAATAAACGGAGGAGAGTTTTTTAAATTCATTTTCGAATGTTGGCATAATTTCACTACTTTGTCCATCAGCTTCCATGTTTTATCCAATGTCCTCTTATCAGTGGTCAATTTTGGTGCAGTGATCGCTTCAGCGAAAGCGCCATGGAGCTTGGATAGTATCGAAGATATATTCTTATTGTGCCCCATCTTATTTCTATTAGAATTCGCCGCCATCGTGAATGTTAAAACGTGAGATATTCAGTAAATCATAATTTCACAAAAAACAAACCGTAACCGAACGAATTAAAATTAAAATTCGACCATCGATACAACGCGAGTAAATTCGAGGAACACATTTTATCATTCGTTACGAGTACTTTGAGGAGAAATTAAACGCGTTAACATCACTTCACACGCAACTCGGGCTTTCAAAATTCTGAACAAACTTTAAACCCCGCAACACAGAAACAGAGAAATCTTCATGCTTCAAAAACGAACTACGACAGACGAACTCTACCTGAGTGAGTTCACTCTTCAGTATTGCCAACTTAAACATAACCAAAAAAATTCTCAATTCAAAATTTCAGAATTGTATTTTCGGATCTATTTCCGTGATTGCGGTTTGTTTACGTATGGTTTACATGGGGTGGGATGTTGACGCAGTGGGCCGATGACGCTGTCATTTATATCGGTGGGGCGTCCACGCGAGTCCGTCCGAAATTCCGAATCTACCGAAGTACCGAACGCACAGCCATCATGCAAACCAAAACATTGACGCTACTGCTTGCTCCTCTTTACACATGTTTTAGATGCATGCAAACGCTCGTGATTCTGATTGGGACTGTCAAAAATTCTGTTGGAGCGCTAATGTGATATACCTCTTTGTAAGTTCAATAATGAACCGCTGGGAGTCAGAAATTGAAATTCTGTATTTTAATTCGAAAATTGCTAGTAAATTTTGAAAATTTCGCAACCATAAGACAGTGTATGATTGCGCTGATCGGCATCTCATTGGTACCTCTTCGTTAGTTTCGTCAATTACCACCAGATATCAGACACTTTGTTCAACAGTCCCAATAATAAATTAAAAATTATTATCAGAATTACGAGCGTTTGCATGCATCTAAAACATGCGTGAGGAGGAGCGTGCGGTAGCGTCAATGTTTTGGTTGGCATGATGGGTTGATGGCTGTGCGTTCGGTACTTCGGTAGATTCGGATGGACTCGATTGGTGTTGGTTGTGGTGACGTCACTGTTTTTGAGTTCTTTACTTCTTTTTTGTCTTTTTCAGTTTTGTCATCTTTTTTTTCAGTCGTATGTCATTCCATGAACGTCTTAATTTCATATACAATTTTGAACATACAAAAATTTTCAATATTTTGCATTATTCGTTAGTCGGATTCATTTAATTAATTATTAAATTATTTAAATTTAATACTTCTACTTTACAAAACAATAAGTAATTATAACTTTCATTTAGTCTACCAAGGAAAAAGAGTCTCTTGTTGTTTTGTTCTTAATAAAAAATATCATTTTATAATAATTAATTTGTACAAAAAATAAAAAGCGTCAAACGACCGCCATCACGTAATAAAAACGTGATGCAGTGTTACCAATCTTTAGACAGTGTAATACCAAACACAGTTGGTTAAGTCGAAGCGTCAATTGATCACATTTAAAAAATTTGATAATTTAAATTGCAATTTTCAGAGAAAATTAAGCAATAAACTTGAAACCTATTATAGAAAATGGTAGAAAATAGAATTATCTTTCAGATAATTACAACTTTGAGACATGTACTTGTTCGAGAATCGTTGTTTCTGGAAATTTGAACGTTTTGAACCAAAACGAAATAGGAGGTACAAGTAGGTACTGTAAAAAAGCTTTAATCAAACTTTTGGAACTTCATGGGTTATTTAAATGAATTTTCAAAGTATAAATTGAAATCAGGACATAAAAATTATCCAGAAACAACTTCGGTAGGACCAAAAAAACCTTTTTAGCAAATTTGACAAATCAATGCAAGGTTTGAATTAAACCTCTCCTTGAACCAAATGACACAGGAAGACTTTTTCGACAAGACGTAAAATTTGAGTAAAAAAATAAAAATCGCTATGAAAATCGCGCTGGAGGCTCCAGAACGGTTCGCCGATGCGATTTTTGGATTTTG
>QBDW01005699.1:0-47312 GCA_003261595.1 Maconellicoccus hirsutus | reverse complement strand
AAAGTTAACTTGGGCAGCTAAAATTTTGGTTTTGGGGATTTTTTGACATGCTTTTTTCAAAAATCCAACACCCGTTCAAATCTGAGCCAGACACCTCAAGTAGTTCCCTTTCTAGTATAAAGTTTTAAAAAAGAAAAAAAAACCTGTACAGCAACGAGAATTAGTTGAGCTGTTATTTTAAAAAAACCTCACTTGGGTTCATTTAACTCTCTTTAGGTACCCCTAGAGGATGAAGTGCTATTCAAATTTGGATCCCCGCTATTCCAAGAGGTACTAGGACACCTTGGAACACCTTTCTGAGGGTCGTCCATTTTTCCCCCATTTTTTCCAATTTCCAGGGGGTGGTAAAAGAACTTTAAAAATAACCGATTTAGGTACCCCTGAATTTGAATAAATGTGTCAATTACACGAATATCATCAACTACACATAAATATAGTACTTTTACCATGAAATCAGAATATTTTTACACCATTACCACCGAAAATGCGTCATATCCCCGATTTCGTAATTTTTGAAGGGGGCTGGCGCCTAAACGGAGCACGATGGATTTGGGGAACTTGGATATTTTTCATAATTGATATTAGTAATATCTAAAAATCCAAATCTCCATCCCCCACCCCCGAAAAAATTTTTCCAAATTTTTGTCCAACCCCCTAAGTCAAAAATGGAACAGGGTGGGGTTAGCTCCTCTGTAAGTTTACTTTCCATGCATAACATTTCACCCACCTTGAAAAAAATTTTTGCTTGAACGATAATCGACCACAGAACCTAGCCTATTACTTTTATTCACGTTACAATTTTTATTTTTTTGAATGTAGCCAATCTAAAACGCAAGGCAAGATCAGATTCTTCAGTTGAAAAATTACGCATCAGTTGCTACAAATATTGCTGCCATTCGTCATTAATCCCATTGATCAATCATCAATGATCACTTTTAAATATCAACTTATATTTCAACGAATGTTAAAAGATCGTATTGTCTTTAAATTTCGTACCCACATGATATGAAACAAATAATTTAAGGTATTTACATACTTAATGCATAGTTGGAGTTACTAACGATGGAACTTTGAAAAAACGCGATATCTCTCTAACTTGAATTGAATATTTCAAAAATTATATGGGTTCCACCTTTCAACTTGTTGGAAAAAAAAACATTTTACCATAATTGATATCATTTAATTCAGCATAATCAAACGTTAGCGTTACGGGTATTTCAAGTACTTAGTTGAACAGTTGATATTTTTCAACGAAAACCTTGCTTGAAGAATTGATTGTTACTAGTAAATAAAAAAAAAACACATTTCGTTCATTTCAACATCTTAATCAACATTTTTTTAATTATGCCATAAACGTTGCATAAAATCTATATCGATACCGTTGTTTAATTTCTGTCACTTTTGCTTGACAAACTGCTTCATACAACTGTAAAGCTTGACTAATATGTCAAGAATTAATCTACGACTATTGAGTATACCGGTACCTACTACTGCAAATTCATACGAAACATCATTTCAGTCTCTTTTGAAAGTAAGTGACAACGGCGTAAACTGCAAAGATTACTCAAGAATCACTTGATAATTTAATATTACAAAGTTATCCAATTACTTAACGTAAATTTACGATATGTTAGCAGGGTTAGTACTCGTACATACCTTCGTTTTGGGCAGTTCGTAACTACGAGTTGTTGTTAAAGTCTTTATCAAGTTTTGCGATCTAAAAGAATTTTACTGGTTACATGACTATAAATTTTGACCATTGATTAACATTTTTTCGCTTAAGGGGTGTTTTTGTTTTATGACTTTGACGTATTGATTGATGAATTTCAATTCACAATGGTTGGTTAGGTATTCTGATTTCAAAAGTATTAATTTTTTACAAGAACATCGTAAGTAGATAAAGATATTCTAACGAATCCACGTTCTAATTTTTCCATCTGAACTGAGTAAAAAAGATGCAGCAATGAGTCATTCCCTACAAGAAGTAAATTTCATCTTACACGAATAACTCACTGGAAGCGTAATGCTTAATTGAAACGTAGGAGGTTATTACTGATTATCATCAACCACATAACTTGCTGGTATCAATTAAGAGAATGGTACCTATTTGCGGTGTTTTTGGATACATGCTGTATGCATTTGACTCTCGTACGTATCGATGCAATGCGGATCAACGCCCAAGTATTAATACGTTTGCCACAGCCTACAAATACCTTCATATGCCATCGTACATCTACTTTTTATTTCACGATACAACAATCAGGAAGCAAAACAAATTGCCAATTAAATGATTATTCTGAGGACTACTAAAGCGGTGCGTTTGCGCTCTACTTAGAAATGGTATCAACGTTGAAGTGAGAATCGCGTGACTTGAATGTACCTAGCTGTGTATACTTGGTGGTCAGTATCAGTGATTACGGCGATTATAAGCAGCAGTTTTTAAGAAACATGGAAGGTGCCGGCCGTCCTCCGAAATTCGCGTATCTCGCAGCTTTATTAAAAAAGTTATTACATCGTAAACAAAGAGCTTTCTGAAGAAAATCGATTTTCATCCAGTTCCTAGTCGTTACGTATCATCGCTTTTGCTGTTGAGGAATCATATCGATGTTACAGTCATCATGAATGCATTCGCTCGCCAATTCATCATCGTATCCTCTATCGCATTAATTCGTGCTATCGTAAGATTCAAGCGTATAAAATGACTGTAATGTATGATTTCAAGTTCCTTTGTTTTTGTTATTAATTCGCGTGATTCGTGATTTTTTTTAAACCAGTGCAATATTTTTAAAACGTGTAAACTTTATGAACGAGTAAGTTTTTTCGTATTTTGAGCACGGATAATAATCGCATTTGAATTTATTTGCACGCTTATTGCAAGTAAATGATTTTTGAAAATAATATATGCTAATTAGAAGACGATTTGAATATTTTGACAATTAAAACCAACTCTTTTTTATCGATGCTCGATAAAAGCAAATTTAAATTGTACAAATTTCAATTTAATGAAATCTTCGTACAAGAATTAATTCTAATATTCCCTAAGTACATTTATTTACGTCGACAATTCGGCAACAGGTTAAAAAGTTGACGTAGCAGGTTTTGATTTACCCCTTTTTTTTGTGTTATATTGTACCTAACATACTGGAATTGGCTTAAACGGTAATTTGATGAATGTCCTATTTTTTTCTAAAATTCATTACCTCAAGATTTCTTCAGAAATGATGAAAACAAATTCACTTTTTAATTTTCATATTTACTTCTATTTTCAAAATTTCCTATTTAAAATTATTTCGTAAGAAAATCAACGGATTAACGTTACGCTAAAAAATGTTACTTCGCCAAAGCTTGAAATGGGTATTTTGAAAATCACCATTTGAAGTGAAAAAAAAAATCGTGACATTCTTAACTGAGATTTCTTCTACTCGAGAATTAAAATTTCACAGAAAAAATTCATCTACTTGAATACAAGTCTAGATAACTTGAGACTTTATATCGCGTGTTTTGCTGCAATTAAAAAAATTAATGGTGATTCACTCGTGGAAAGAAGATAACAGTTAACAACCCTCACGCATTTGGCAATGATTTATAAGCATTGGAAAAATGTGTTATCGAAATATAAAAACATTCTCTCGAGTAATTCAATCCGACAAAAATGGCGAATTAATTTTCGAGTAGTATTGAATCAATAATTCAAATCCCAATAATTCTTAATCGTGATTATTTTGTAACCAAAAATACCTTACATCCGTTTCTCGAAACCCCATGCTTCGTAAAACGGAAAGATGAATAGGGGAAAATTATCCGTTGAGCATAAACAGATAATTTATACTGCTATAGACTTTCACTCGGTGACAGTTTAAGATTCTGATCACACTTGACGGAAACAATTTGACAGAGCTGTTCGTTACGCTTTTTTCTGCTATGACGATCAAAAGAAGATCAGCACGCGAGACCGCGAACAGTACTATCCGTTACTAAAATTAAATTAACACTTGTTAAGAAGGTCAATGAATGAAATTTACATAATTTTGATAAATCCATTTTCATTCTAGTTTACTGCCAACGTTTGAAAGAGTTGCCGCCATTCCAGTCATTTCGCATCTAGTAACGCACACCGGTGCTAATTTAATGGATGAGCTGCAGCTAAACGTCGACACGTTCAGCAAATATGAATTTCACACTGATTAAAATAGGTCCTTCTGACGACGAAGAATATCCAGAATGCAAAAAGTTACACGATCCGGTACCGAGTTCGTATGTGAAAACCGACTCATTCACGGTTCTGCCACCTTTATCGCCTCAAATACCAGGACCACCACCGACTCCAAATCCATACCGTATACTTCCTCCGATTGTATCCCGTAAAAGACCATCGTTTGTTATTATCCAAGAGCTCGGAAGTAGATCCCCATCCCGAGATCCGTCACCGTCTGGTCGAGTAAGTCCATTTCGAGGATGCGGATTCCGGCCACACTCCAGAGAACCGTCTCCAACTCGAGATGACGATAAAGAAAAACACCAATCGAGAAGTCGACTACCGGTGGCGAAACACCCTTCGAGAAAAGTAAGCAAATCTGTTAGTCCAGTGGGTACGAAAACATCCGGAATTCCTAGACCTTTAAATCGTCGAATATCGTACTCGCCAAATAGGGCTCAAGAAGTACTCCGGCAGATAAACGGCGCACCTCGGAATTACGTAAAACCTCCGTTAAAAAGCTCTGAGAATTTGAAAACAACCATTGTAAAAACCACTGTTCCACAACAAAAACCACCTTTACCTCAGAAACCAAAACCTAAAACTATCAATTTATCTAAAACCCCTGATAAAAAGCCATCTCCTGTTACTTCGCCAACAAAAACTCCTCGACCTGAACCGAAAAAGATCACATCGCCGATAAAAAAATCTCCTAGTAAACCACGACCAATTCCGAAGACCCCTGAAAAGGGTAAACTCGCTTCATCCAAATCAAAAGAAAATCTAGCACCTAAACTCCCGAGTCCAGCTCGTTCGCCAACAAAAATACCCAAATTACCGCCTAAATCGCCGCTCAAAACGAAGAAAAATGAAAAAAAGAGCCCGTCCAAGGAATCACTTACAAAACCAGACGACAAAGTTAACGCTACGCCTTCCATTGTGAATGGAAAACTTACAAATGAAAACTCTTCCGAAGAAAAAGATAAAATCACTGCGATGAAAAACATCAGGAAAAAAGCAATCGCTACGAATATTTTACTCAACGCGACGAAAAAAGCTAAAAAATCAATCCTTCCTGAGAAAAAATCTCCCGAACCGGAATCCAAAAAAGACGAAGAAAAGAATTTGTCGCATACAGATACATCCAGAAGTTTACCAATTTCCATAGGTAGTTCAGCTATGACCGAATCATCAGCAACTCTAATTCGTACCACCACCGAACCAGCTCTAGCACCTGTGGAGCCTGATTTGATAAACGAGATAAGATCAGCGATGAGTGAAAAGAAAGAAGAAGAAATCTGCGTGAAAGAAAATAAAAAGGATTTAATGAACAATCATACTTCCGAAGTTATTCCTCCTGCTTCTGAGCCAATCACCGAGAAAAAAGATCCTCTTCCTGAAAAATCAGAACAAGATAAAATCATCGAATCGATTACCCAAGTAGAATCTGAGATCGAAAAATTCATAGCGAAATCCGAAACACGAGATTCTATTCTTGAAAATATCGAAAAAGAAATAAAAAACTCGCCTAAATTAGTCAAAGAATCGATGGTGAAGAACTCTCCTAAATTAGATAAGCAAATAACCCCAAAAAATTCCCCACGACCTATTCACGTAGAAGTCTTGACCAAAATCGAAGCACCCAAACAGGAAATCACAAATACCGGCAAGATTAAACAAGAACCAGATAAAGAGGTTTCCAGCGTCGGTAATTCAATTGCAAATGAAAACAGAAATGGAATGAGCAAGTCATCTTGGTTGAATGAAAAGTAAGACTTATATAATTCTTTAGCTTATTTCGTGTATATTAATTATTGAAATCGTTCATCCATTTAGAGTTAATTTCCTATCATTTTCGACAGAATCAGACGTATTCATTGACGCAACTTATTGAAAATTTTCTTCCAAATGATACAATCATACGCATACGCGAGTTTTTTCAACTATTTTGCAAATATTTCCCGCAAAGTTGGTTGTATATTTTGAAAACAACTTAAAAACGCGTAACCTTGTATTAGTCAACTAAAAAGAGGTCTCGCAAGGAGTGCTCAACATGGTGGCGATCAAGTATTACAGAAAAAAAGGTCGAAAAAAATTACAGCCACGATATGGGTACCACGCAAATCATAATTTTATAGTATTAGAACATCTCAAAATTTCGATAATGGTGTAAGACGTTTTGCAATTTAATTTATTGAGGGGTTACGCCCTTAACGTCTAATCCATTATCACGTGGTGATCAATTTAATTTATTAAATTCACTTTAAAAACCCAAAACAGAAAAAGGAACACCCTTTGTATTTATCAAAAAACAGACAATAAAGTGTACTGTGGATTTCTTCTCGTTTCGAAAAAATATTTTAATTTTGGCGACAAAACGATACTTTCTTCAGAAACCAATTGTTTCGTTTGCGAGATTACCATTTTCATAATTTAAAACTTGCTCGTACGTTAAAATATTCTTTCATCTGTATCACCGTCCGTTATATTTTTCGGTCTATTAAATAAAAATTAAGTCACAGCCTGTTGACTCGAGTAAATCCGCGTAAAAAAATGAAAACCCAAGAAATTTCAACTTGATACGTACGCCCACGAATATTATCAGTGAACTTTTAATGCGTAAAATTATACTTCTGTTAATTAAATTTCGTCATTTTGCAAAAGAAAACAACTTGAACAAACCGAATCATCTTTGTTACTTGGTATAGTCGAAAACAAAACCAAACATATTAATAGGAAGTAACACAAGATGTAAATATTTTGTACGTACAGGTTAGTTAATGAGCGGGGAATTCCAAAAGAGTAATAATTTTAAAGTCAAGGCGTATATGACGAAATATATGCAAAGGGCAAAGAAGGGAAAAGTAAAGTATGTCCATCGTAGTCGACCCAGTTCGTGCAGCGTAAGAAAGCGATGAAATCGCCCGATAAACACGCGATATCCTTCGTATTATGGAAACAAAGGTCTGAAAATTTTAAATTTGAAAGAAAAAGACGCGAATGCTGTCGTATTACGAGGATAGGAAATCGTGTACTTCACGAGTGACCACGGTTCTACGCTTTTTATTTACGATCGAAACTTTGTACGAATATTGCAAAACGTGAAAAAAACTTTACACGAAGTAATAGCTACTTAATCGTAAAATAACGTCGTTTAATCAACAAACAAGTAATAGTGCTGTGTTCATGATGAAAATACAAAAAAAAAATCGTTGACTTGGGATATAAAAAGTAACATTACGAATCGTATGAATCAAGAAAACTAGAGGAAATTCGAAGAAAAACATCCTCCATTTTGTTTGATGAACTCCTTTCGAAGATGATATCCAAAACAATTCCTTTCAGTTGATGACACTTGAGAAAATTTCCAAAATAATTTGCCCACTTCAAAGCCAATTTGAATTCCGTAGATTTAAGAAAATTCGCACCTATGTGTATGTCAGATAAAGTAATGAAAATTAAAGGGTTGTATGGTTACATGTCGTAGAGCCGTTACAAATTCGTAACAAGGGGGTCATGACGTCACTAATGTGCTATTTATTTAGTCCACAAGTGAGAAGGTACGTTTCTTAGTAACATTCGACGAGTACAAAGTATTAATTCGGTTATCAAAATGAGGACAAGATGGAATTAATGAGAATAAAAATCAGCAATGACGTCATTCAACGCAACGAATTTACTTCGCCTTCGAAGTCAATGCACCGCAACATGAAAAACAATGCATCAAGACGATATGACGCACGTTAGGGGTTTTAATGATAATTATTTCACTGTATAGAATACATTCACCCAAGCGTTTTGTCGATCGAAATCATTTTTGACTTTGTACCGTAAAATCGAGAGTTTCACGCTAACGCGTAACCTTGAATTGAAATTACACATTTCTTCGGTGTAAAATCTGACCCTTCATTAAACATACAGTTTAAAAGGGATATTTAAGAAAATAATACTTGCAAATGAAAATCAGGGGCTGGCACGCAGTCCTTAGCAATGGATAGCAACGAGCAGTTGTGTTTCGTATAGTGTGACAAATATACGTTTTAATTTGAAGAATTAAACGAAACGTGTTTTATATTATTTTCACGGTCAAGGATTTGATTTTTTGCCGGAATACGTTCTAGGTAGTATGTTTTTCTTTTGCAACATTAAACGAATTATCTTTTATAGAGATACCTTTTTAGGCATTTAGTCACGATGCTTTGGTTACGGTAGGCTAAGCAAATTCCAAGGGTTACGTTTCTGTTTTAATTATTTGAGTAATTTTTTTCACCAACTCGTCGCCGAAATTTTGCATATGCGTACCAGAAATATCCTCGTATTTTTTATTAGTTTTTACTTCTTCAGCATAAACCATTCCTATTTCTCAACTCAATGATCAATACTATCCTCTCTTTGTATTCATTCGAATCTTCAACTTTTACTTCAAATATTAAAAATTCAGTTACATAGCATCATTTCATCTTTTAGGGCCGAATTAACTACAATGAAGAAACCATCGTTGAAAAAATCCGCCACAGAACATCAGTCGCAAGAAACCCTCGTGGAACCCACGAAGCCACCATCTCGATGGAACAAATTCAAACCAAGATGTCCAAAATGTTTCAAAAAAGCCGAGAAAACCGTACAAATAAGTGCAATAACGAAAGGCGCCGATGTACAAAAACTACCAAAGAAATCCTGCTTCAAGCAATACTTGTGTTGTTTCTGTTACAAATGTAAGCTAAAAAAAGGCAAAAAAGAGCAACCGAAGATCGAACAATCCAAGAATAAATCGGTTAGGTTCCGTTGCTTCAATTGCAAACACGCTTTTAGAAGTTTATTCAATAAGATATCCTGTAAAAGAAAGAAGAAAGCTGATGTACCAAAAACAACATCCTCAGATTCAGGCGTAGCCTGCGTAAACGTGCCGAAGAAACGTGGCTACTGCGGTGATTGCAAATCAGGGCTTTTTAAATGTTTTAGTATATTATGTTGCCTAAATACCGCTTTTTGCCTGAAATTGAACAACGCCGGTAAAAAATTATGCTGTTCTAAATGTCTACGTTGCGATGGAAAGAAAAAAGAGATCGCGGAGCCGGAACGTAGAAAAAGTACCATCTCGACGCCGAAGAAAAGAAGATGGACGAGAATGTTCACAGTTAGTATCAGAAAAATACTTCATAATTATACATTTATTAAGCGAACACCGCGTGATAAAATTGTATTCTTCGTAATTAACAACTCCATCGATTTAAATAAGGTGTTGTTTTTTATGTTAATGAAAAAACATGCATTCATCATCGTACTATGATGTTTTCATACAGAATCGCATGTAAAAATGGCTGCGTAACTAATTGATAGGAAATTTTAAGAGCATAACGATTCGTGTAACAAATGCAGCTGTAGTTCGAGTGATGGTTTTTAGGTTGTTATGAATTAATACACGCATTCCTGAAAGTAGATCTTTTGAGTTATGCAATACGATGTAAGATATTTCTACATCGATAACTTTTTCTGATCATTTTCTTACTGAAATACGCGGAAATCTCAACATATTCTTTAGCTTAATATAAATCTGCTCTGAGACTAATTAAATATACAGCAGACATGTACATACCCTGAGATAGCTTTCAAATAATATGTTTTTTTTCTAGGATTTTCCAAAATTAGATAACAGTTTTGTCGAACATGCATCGATGATGAGAGGAGCTATACCAGTGTTGCCAGTACCATTAGCTTGGATATGTTTAATTTTGAATGTCTTCCTGCCAGGTTTTGGTGAGTATTTAATTCCATTAGATATTCTTGTTTCATCAACAAAATAAAAGCGCTATATTTAAATGCGAATTAACTCTTTACGGTTAAGCGTGGCGATTTAAAAAAAATGAATATTTCATGAATGCTGCGAAAAGAAATACCGACGCGTCGTATAATTTTCATATCTTATCTAAAATCAGCGAGAAATTTTATACTTTTTTCACACGTTACAGGTACATTATCCAGCGGAATATTCTGTTTATTCGTCGGTAAGCCAAGGTTCTCGGTAAATGACTCCATCGTATCGAGAATCGGAGCTTTTTTAGTAAACCTTTTGGTCGCCGGGTCTCAGCTGTTTACTGTATTGTTTTGTCTAGTAGGATGGGGCTGGAGTATATGGTGGGGAGTGATTATGCTAAAGATGGCGAGTGAGTTCTTCTGTGTCATAAACAAACAAGTATTCTTTGTATAATACAATGTATTTTTTGTTTCAGAGAAAAATAAACGAATAACGATGGCTGAACAAGCAGTCAATGCTTCTCATGTGACTCCGGTTCTGAATCAGAATCACGATGCTGAACGTGGAATGGCCAACGGGTAACGAACTTCTTGAAAATAACCTGGAAAAGTATTTTTTGAAACATAACACCGAATAAATTTTAAAAATATGAAAACATGAAGTTTTCATTTGCCCTTCGCCGATAAATTTGGCATTATATTTAGCCTACGTATACGAGTGCTGATGATTTTATGAAATTAGAGACTTGATTATTTGAAATGTATTTTGTATGGAAATTAAATGAATAAAAATAAGGAATTTATTTTCAACAAATTCCTATTTTTTTAGAACCTATTATTTCGTAAGTTTATTTTTAAAAATGCGTGAAACGCTTTTTCATGAAATGAATTTCTTGTAATTTTTTTTCGATTTCGTTTAAGAAGAAGAACGTAGTTCAACGTAAGTATTCACGTAATTGATAATACCGTATTGAAATAAAGAATAGATACCATTTAAATACGAAAAATATTTGGTAGATTTTTATAATTTCATTGTTAAATGTACATTTAACTCATACTTGCAAATATATAGTTTTTACCAAAATTTCGCTGAAAATGTGTTCTGTTCTTAAACGCCTTCCTTCCTCGTGAATGCAACTTTATGAACATGTTATTTTTTACGGCAAATCGACTATGCAACCAATGCCTTGGCATATCGTCAATTGAATTCAACTCAACGTTGTATTCATTTTTGAAAATGATTTTTAATTTTATTTATTTTCATTAAATCGTTCAAGCTTTCGTGATCTATTATTGTTTTCATAATTTTCTAATTTTTATGAAACATAGTACGTATTTTATTACACAAGTTGACCGAAAAGTTGGAATGTAAATAGGATTAGTCATAAGGCGGTGAGGTATAATTCAATTTGTTCTCTTATATTGATTTATTTTTTTCAACACATGGGAAATTGTACATTCAACGGATTTTAGTAATTGATAGTTCTTCTTTTTCAGTCAACTTTTACTCTTAATTAGTTTGTAACTATCAAAATGAACTTTTTATTAGTCAAATTAATTTTCTTGTACATTGCATTATTTCTCAACTTTCGCTGTGTTTCAGTAAGTAAAAAGGTTTGAGATATCTTCTCATTAAAGCCATTACATGATTTTCTTATATATTTTAGTGCAGTTCGGTGAACTTAAAAGTTACTAATGAGGTATTTCTTGAAATAACTATCGATGGTAAAGATGTAGGAAGAATAGTTCTTGGTTTGTTTGGCGACGATGTACCAAAAACCGTTAAAAATTTTCGAACTATCGCTACAAAAGGAATAAAAGGACGAACATACGCGGGAACTAAATTTGTCCGATTGGTTCCTAGATTTTTCATTCAAGGTACAGGCTTTTCATCATGCATTGTGCATCAGAAATTACATATATTTTTTTCACATAGCTGGTGATATTGTCAACAATGATGGAACTGGTTCTACTAGCATTTATGGAGAATATTTTCCCGATGAAAATTTTAAAATTAATCACACAGCTCCAGGATTCATTAGCATGGCTAATTCCGGTAAAGTTCATAATCCGATTTATGTAATCGAGTTATCCATTCATTTCGAAATTTTTTTTAGGACCTAATTCAAATGGTTGTCAATTTTTGATAACAACCTTAGAAACACCGACGTTAAATGGTCATAATGTGGTGTTTGGAAAAGTTGTCAAAGGACAAAATATAGTGCATTTGATTGAATATCAGAAAAGAAATTATTATAATGAACATCCTTTAAAAGAAATACGAATTTCAGCTTGTGGCGAGTATCCTCTATCGTCTCCTTATTACGTGTCTGATCATCCGTACACGTGAGTGAAAAGCTCCTTTTTAGTTTAAAACAATATAATATCATTACTCTTGAAATTTTTTTATTATAGACTATGGGCCTACTTTAATGGCATCGTGCCGCCATTGTGCTTCTCTCTAGCCATTTTAGGCACTTTTCAGTGGATCATGAACCGACTTGATGCAGCTTGTATAGCATGATAGATGTTATTTTCAACAAACAAAGAAAACGTCGACATTTTAAAGAAATAATATAAGATGAATGAAACTACGTATTCCTTAAGTATGATGTAAAAATTATTAAAATTGGTTTTCTCGAGTGTTGCTTTTTATGATTCAAGTTTTTAAATATTTTTACTTTTATTCAATTACATGCCAAGTTTGCCAATCAATGAATAAATATTCATTCTAATTGAAAATATGTACGAATCAACATGCTTTGGGAGGAGAGTTTTCAAAAAAAGAAAAAACAATTTGTTATCATTTTACTATAAGTATCATGTACCATTTCATTTATTTAAAAAGTGAAAACAGTAGAATAACGCGAAAGCAAAATTGGTAAAAATATGTGAGATAATCGTTTCAATATTTTTCATATATCTTAACAAATTGAACATACGTGTGAAAATTCACGTAGGTATTCTCAGAATTTGAGATAACAATCTACAAAGCATCACCCGAAAACAACATTAAAAAATGTTGTACTTCCTTTTTCATCATCACGCGAGTCCAAAACTTATTCATCGTATCACTGATACGCATTAAAAAATCAACTAAATTCGTACTAATGTGATAAAATAAAAGAAAGAAATTCATGTTAAATATTTACGCAATAATCAACAAGTCATTAACCAAAGTAACCTATAGGCGTCATCGCTGCGATATCATTCATTTTTTTATTATAAGTACCTAGATATTTTTTAATTAATATCGAAACAAAGTCAAATCGTAAAATTTCGTTGTACTGATCGGTCGTTTATAATATCAGCATTTATTGTGATTATTGCAATTTTTAAAAAATGAAATACGTAAGTACAAAATAATTGTTTTCTACGCTAAAAGTATATTATTTAAGATTTTACTAATTAAACTATTGTCTTGATTATTTCTAATGGAACTTGCATACAATACAAAACATTACATTCTTGATTTTTTTTAATTTTCAAAGGTAATCGTGTTGTTATTATGCATTGCTGTGGTTTGCGCTCACGACTGCCATCACAAACCATCGAAATCAGCACCTAATCCACCACCACAAGCTGAACCAACTGAAGAGCCGTACAATGGTGAAGGAGTAATCGATGTACGTGGACAGTTCGACAATTCAGCTGGATCTAAACCAGCTAGATCTAGAAGTGGGTAAAGATAAGAAAAAAAATGTTAATGATATTTTAATGTTTATTTAAATCAATGCAGAATTTTTGTAAGCATGCATATTCTATGTTATCAACAAATAATAAATTATTAGAATTTAATGTAATACACGATTGAGTCATTTGTATATAATAATTATCATCGTATTTCGTTTATTTCCCTTCTACAAACAAAAGTAAATTGAATCAACCGTACCCCGCAACATTTTTTGAAACATAATTTTTAATCGAAAGAATAATACATTGAAGTTGCGATTACATCAAATTAGAAATTATCCAAACTACATGAAAAAAATTCTAAAGGAAGTGGGATAAAATAAAAAATAAAAATAAAATAATTTGAAAATTTATTCGTTTCACGACTAATGCGTTTTTTGCACAATAGATGGTGTTGTTAATATTCTTACTTTAGCTGTGATTCTGTGGGATGAATGGTTTTTCTTCATCTGTGACAATGAGTTGATAATTTTTCGATTACAGTAAATTTTGATTGTAATTGTTAAATTTAATTTCGTGTAAATTTATTTAAGTTTAACAAAACACAGATTGTGAGTAATTTGTTTACTGAAGATTTAAATTACATTTTGAATCGTTATTTGCGCATAATTATATAAAATGGAGGAAGAAATTGTCACACCGGCGTATATGGACTTAGCCAATATTAAGTTTTGTTTAACATTACCTGAATTCAAGAATAATGAAGAAATGAAAGCTAAATTGATGGAAGGAGTCCGCGAGGGTAATATGGCTCCTTATTACGAAATCATCTGTCAAGATTTCGGTTGGCCTGTGGATAATGCTTTGCTGAAACACATGACCACATCAAATGAAAAACGTATTCAAGAATTGGATCAAGAACACGATAAGAATTTTATTGACGAAGAAGATCAAGTTAGCGGCATTTGGCAAGCTAAATTAGATTATTTATGTTCAATTGGTGATCAGCAAGCTGCTACAGTGCTCGCTGAGACGAAATTTAATGATAAAACTGTGCCTAAAAGTCATAGAATCGATGCAATTTTCACCTTATTCCGTATTGCATACTTTCATGGTAAGTTTGAGGTTACTTTTACTTTAAACTATTATCTCTGCATTGTTTAATCGTTCATTTTTTACAGGATGCAACATTAGGTTAATGAAATCAGTTATTGAAAAGGCAGCCGATTTGATCGAAACAAGCGGAGGTGATTGGAGCGCTCGTAATAAACTAAAAGCATATGAAGGTATTTGGTCTTTAGCGGTTAGAGATTTCACCCGAGCTGCTAATCTCTTCGTCGACGTTGTGCCTACTTTTGAATCCTACGAGCTCGCATCTTTCGGCACTATTATAAGATACACTGTGTATGCTTGTATGATAGCATTACCTCGTAGTGAATTGAAGAAGAAACTTCTTCATCATGGTGTAATGGCTCAAGCTCTTAACTCGGAGTATAAAGATTTAAAAGAATATTTTCTTTCTTTGTATGACGGAAGATATGCCGATTTTTTCGTATGTTTAGCAAAAGTCGAAGCCGACATGAAACGTGATCCTTTACTTCATGCTCATTATCGTCATTACAATCAAGCCATGAGATTACGAGCTTACAAGCAAATATTACAAGCTTACCGATCTCTAAGTTTACATTATATGGCTAAATCTTTTGGAGTAACGGTGGAATTCATTGAATCTGAAGTAGCAAGATTTGCTGCTGCTGGTAGACTACAATGTAAAATCGATTCTGTAGCCGGAGCTGTTGTAACTAGCAATTACATTCACAGCAAAAGTGATTTCCAATCAGAAGCTCCTGAAGCTACATTGGTTCGTGGTATGTTGTATCAATCTACCGTTAAAAAAGGCGATATTCTTTTGAATCGTTTGAAGAAACTGGCTAGAATTATTGATTTTTAAATATCACTAAAATTGTGTATCAAGTCTTTTTATTTGTTAATGTACATTAAATAAATATATTTTTGTAATGAATGTATTAACATGTATATTTTTTGCTCAAAAACATGCATTAAATACTTAACATTTTTACAAACTATTCGATGTCGTTATTTGAACGAACACTTTTCGATCCGTACCTACTTCAATTCCTTTTCAGATTATTACATCAAAATCTCCAATTCTGATTTTTCAAGATGCGTCATTCGATCATTTATTAAACAAAATCTAAAATAACTGATGCGTAAAAAAACCTTATAAACTCAGTTATGTGAAAAAGTTCGAAATTAAAAAATTATCGACAGAATAAGATGAATGAAACTATATTTTTGCAATGAAATGACACCGATCTGAATGTAAAGATGTTGAAAATTCAATTGACACAGTCCTAATCAGTATTTGGTTCCAAAAAGACAAAATTTGCATACTCGTTTTCTTCTTGCTGAAGTTTTTTTTGCTTCATGAATTAGCACGTTTAAAAAAAAAATCTAAAGATTATCGTATTCAAAAATAGTTTTCCTTTAATTTATTACTCTTTTGCATTTAAATTCGTAATTCATCTTAGTTTTTTTTTCACATCGCTTCACGAAATGTTTTTCACTTTTTCTTTCTAACGTTTTACTTTTCGGTGCAGAAGTGCGAAACGTGTATTTTGATTAAGCATAAAGAAATGAATGTTGAAAATTTCTTCGAGCATTTCTTCTTTCGTTGCTACCTGCTAATTTTTAATAACAAATTAAACGTCTTGAATTTAGAAAATTTCCGCATTGTGAGAAAACTAATTAAAATATTATTTCGACGTGAACGGCGCTCGTAATTGAATTTATTCGTATTCTACCCTAAACCATTTGTTCTATGCAAAGAAAAGGTAGAATTGAAACTTAATTCCAAATCGGGTTGTTTCTTATCGCATTCGAAGTTCAGAACGTTCACCGGTCATTGAAATCAGTTTGAAATGATACAAAACAAATTTTGGAATTGTTTTTAAGAGTAGAATTACGTTTAGACACTGATTAATTTGATGCTGGTATCATCGCAGACTCACAATTCATGGTTTAGTCAATGTCAAAATAGATTTGAGAAGAAAGTTACACAAGTTCACTCAGACTAAAAACGATACATGTTTTGAGAACTTATCAAGAATTTGTGGGAAAAAATTGGTCGAGTTTATGACGTTGAAAAATTCTTGTTTTTTGAAAATGTCGCAAAAATCTTGAAATAGTAAAACGAAATGGTTAATAAATTTTTACTTAGTATGTTTGGGTAAGTCAGATGTTGGTATCAAATTAACCACTTACCCAGACTACCAACAACGTAGGCGAAAATTAAACATATCGGATGAAAGAAACGTTCATTATGTTTTTGTTGAATTTCACCTGGGAAAGTTTAGATTAAGGTTGCTAAAGGGCGGTGTCAAAGTGTTACCTGTGTTATGATAGCACTTTTATTGTGTAATTGGCCCACTGTGTACGATAAACATTCATTTCATTAATTTGTTCGTGCGCGGAACATTTTCATCGATAATTTACCTACTCGCATAAAAAAAATAAATCATAAAGGGAAACTTTAACTGATGAAAGGGTTGTTGAAACAATTTCATAAAATGAAAATGTTATTCTGATTAATTTCATATCAAGTTTAGATGTGTTGCGTACGTCTACTTACAAATAAAAACATCATCATCTCTGTACCTTGAGTAAAATGAGATGGAAAACAATGATAATGATTTTTCAATAAATTTATGCATAGTAGGTAGCTAGGTACTCGTAATTAGGCAAATAGATACGTTCTATGTATAAATCGAAGTCAATGAGGATAGCATTCCGCAACTTGCTTATCATTAAACCGGCCGGCGACTTTGTAGAATGATTGTAAAATCAAAACATTTACTGATATATTTCGTTTCGACTTCGAATTGTACGTGATGACAAATCTGAACAAAACAAATGCTATTTTGCATTCAAAAAACTTTTTCTATCGAGTTTTTATGTAACAAAGAAATATTAAGAATGTAAATGACATTTTTGACTTTGGGTTTTTTGTTATCAAAGGTCTACGACATGAAAGTGATTTATCCAACGGTTCGTATCAAACGTGTAGATATTAAATGTAATAAACGCGATACGTGGGTTGGTATTTTTGTGGATACGTTTATTAGTACGTTTCACCAAACAATATGTGAAAGCTTGGAAAATTTGTTCTTAAAGTTAAAGAAAAAGTTTCAAGTTCGGATTAGACGGTAAACCACGCCGCTTGTAAAATCAATAAAATGCGCTTGCGTATGAACGATCGTCAAAAAGCGGTAAAATATGTGTTTCTGAGAATGAGAAATATGATTCAATCCTACATTTAATTTTCATATATTCAAATTATTTAAATAACATAGAAATTTTTCCCTTCGAATGGGTTCGCTTCGGAACGATATACAATATTTATTGCTTTTAGGTAAGAAAAGATATTTTTTATGGCGTATTATTTCAAAAACTCCAATAGGATTGTTTCATTGTGTATAGAAATACATGATTTCAGATTTTCGTCCTTTTTTTACGGCTTTACGTCGAGCATGCTGAATTTGGATGAAACAATAACGACAAATTTATTAATTATTGGTTAGTTGTGTGTTGAATTATTTATGGAAATATTTAGTAGGTAATATACTATAGGTACGATGTCGATAATATACGAAATACGAAACGCTCTGCCTACGCTCAGTACGTCTTGTAAACATCACTCGTAACTGTCACCAAACTAAGGCTAATGTTATTTCGGACGTTTTCTCTCTCCCCGAGGACTTATTTTGGTAAAAATTTTTAATCTCGTTTGGTACGAGTTTTAAAAATGTATAAATCGATTGAAAATGTATTAGGTGAAATTGAACTGATGACGTTTTCAATAAAAAATTTCCCCAGAGTATGTTAATACCGGCGGCGAAGAAATCATCAATTATGAACACGCTTTTTTGTATTCATTAAGACTCCCGAACACCATCGTAACTATCATTTTCCGACCTTATGTTTTCCTCATTGACTTAAAACCTCGTTCATAAATTAGCAAACCGAAACGATTTTCGTTTCCGTCGTCAAACGATATAATAGTATTATTCTCCTGGCAATTGTTTTAACGCCACGTTCGATTTAAAGGACATTTTTATCACTACGCGCCAGCTAAATTGTAACCCTCGCAATTTAAAGAGCACTTCAATAAGCTCACGAGTACTTGTGTTTTTTTTCGACATTAAGTGTAGAAAAATACTAGAACGAATTATTCTTCAAACGAAAATAAAACGTTTGATTAAAAATGTCCAAGGATACGAAAGGTCGAATTTTTAATAATAAAATTTCAACCATTCGATATTGACAAAATTTAGAAATTTTTTCAATGCAATAATCAAGGAGTTTAGGGAATTCATTTCAGTGGATTTTTTTTGGTAGTTTTTCATTCACTATAACGAGAATTTATTTCATCTCTATGGACCCCCTAGCTCTTCAAAACCTTGGAAATATGTCAAAAGATTTTCCTGCTGGGAAATTCTACAAGGAATGCTTTGATTTTGTGTCTAATCCTTTAGCTTTGTTACGTTTACCTACGTCTATAAACTATAGAAAGAATTTGTCCAAATGAAACAAAGTGTATGATAAATGAGCTTTGAGAAACAAAAAAAATCATCGAAATTTATATCTATCTTAATCACCGCAGCTTATCGATGTGAAAAATTTCAAAACATCGTTTTTTTCTGATCAATAGTATAAACTCATTTTAAAAAAGTGTTTACAAAAATGCTACGGGCATGGAAATTATAAATTAAGCTTAATGTCTTTTTATGAAAATCAATTAATGAGTTCTACTCGTGAATAGAAGATTAATTTTTATTCTTCCGAAATATTCGAGTACAATTACTGAAGATACCATAATTACGATGTGAAGATTAAATAGAGGGAGCTGCTGAAATATCAAGTCTTCAAGTAAATAGGTAATTAGGTAGGTACAATTTTTCATGATCTCTGTTAATTTCAAGTCGTTTTGGTTTTTGATCAAATGACTTAAGTTACTGGAAATTATTAAAACGCGACTACGCGAATAGTGGGTTGCATAACCAATTTTTGCAGGAAAAAGCACTAAAATCCCTGTAACTGCTCGGGAAAATTGTAATTGCGGATTATAGCTTTATAGGACAAATAAGTAAACGTTTAAGAATATTATATAAAAAAATTGAAGTTACAGAACCTTATTTTGAGGTTTCTAAAATCCTAAAACTTCAGTTGTTGATTAAATGGGACAATTTTTTGATATGATATCTCAAAACATACGCTTGTTTGTCCTATAGAGCTTCCCGGACAGTTACAGGGACTTTAGTGATTTTTCTTGCAAAAATTGGTTATGCAACCTACTACACCTGTAGTCTCGTGTCAAGTCAAACATTTTTATGTTTTTTCATTACAGTTCTATAATTCTAAAAATCAATTTCGAGATTATTGCTGGTGGTTTAAATTCAGAAATTGTTCTGTGGTCGGTATTTTTTTGTTTCTAGTGTTTCTTGGTAAAGTTACACAATTCGACATTTAAATTTTACGAAAAAACATCAACAAGATAACGTAAGCATATTCTAATTTCATAAAAACCTAGTAGAACTAGTCATCTTTTAACCTTGTAAGGTCTCTAAAATGTATTAAAAAGACTAATTAAAATCATTTAGGCTTTGAAATATAGGCAACAGTTAAATTAATCACACTTACTGTTTGGAAATGATCCTGATCCACCGGGAAGTGCAGTTCGTACTTCGTACCTCGTCTTATGTGATTCATAATCATAAAATTTATTTACGTGGTTGAAGGTTTAAATGGAAGATGACTCACTCTTTTCGTAGAATTTCAGTGAGAAGGATTAATGAGTTTTTTTTTATTTAAGAAATACTTTTTTATGATTGGAAAAGTCTTTTTTTCTTGAGTAATACAATTTTAATATTATGAAAAATAATTAAAAGTTCTCTTCATATGTTATTAAAAAAAATGCCTACATACATTAATCACGTTACTGCAGTAAATAGGTAGGTAGGTAGGTAGGTAGGTTCCTATCACATTACGTTATCGTTTCCTTCTAAGTAGGATAATGGAAAATGAACACATGTCTTTTGTTCGATATTCAAATTGCAAGTATTTTGAAATCTGAATAGTATTTGGATGTACAACTATCACTCCAAGGATTATTTAACATTTCCTAACGTTTCACAATTGATTCTTAAATCCGTTATTTAGAAATTCATTACGTTAAAATGTACCATAAATTTTCTAAAGCTTATTTCAGCAAATACCCAGAAATGACGTAAAATAGCACTGCGATTGTATTTTATAACGTTAATCGTCGGTGTTTTAGCTACTTTTACGCGTAATTATAAAACTAGACGCTTTATAAATTAAAATACAACATGTTTTGTTAAAATGAAACAAAAGATAATGATAGTTGATGGTGAAAAGACGATTTGAACGCCCACGAAAATGTTAAAATTTAATACGTCCCTGACCTTTGAAAATATTCCGTAAATGTTCATTTCAGCGGATAATTTTTTCTGAAAGGTTTACCTATTATTTAAAAAAATACGAATTTAGCGTTTACATTTTCAAATATGGAGCTGAAAATTTCAACATATTCCGAGAAATGTCTTGAAACTTCTAAAATAACCAAGTTGACAGTTTGACATGAACAAAAGGTGAATTTCTGTACCTAAACATATCGTTTATAAGACACAAACTATCGAACTTTGTGTAGTTATATGAATGCCACGGATTGTCCAATCATTTGATGTATTATACCTGCCCTGTCATTTTTAGGTAGGTAAATTATAACTCCACAAAGTATATACAGCGAAATACATTAAATTGGAATATTTTAACCCATTTGAAAAATTCTTCAGGCCTAATAGCGCCACATCGAGGTGAAAATGCCAAACATATAATCTAATTAAAATTTCACTCTTTGTAGCGTAAAACACGACGTTCTCGAATAATTATCTGCAAATGTAATCTAAAAAGCAAACTTGCTTGTAAAAAACCACCATTTAGAATGCAAATAAAACCGTCTTGCGGTGAATATCTACCTTAAAGCTAGTTTGCATTAAATTTTGTCAGACTTCAACATGCGAAGTCTTTTCATACGTTTCATAAGTTGTGTATAAATTTGTAAACGGTTTCCTTTCTTTTGTACCAAATGACGACTTCATTGTGTTACTTTTAAAGTTGTGAAATTTTCATGCGAGCGGAATCATGAATTTGGAATTTCTTGGTTTTGTTTCACAAGCTTCACAGTTTAACCTTAAGGAAAAGTTATCGTTTTATGAAATGATTTTCTTGTTGGAACAACTGACAAGCTTATTAAAAGGTATTGAACGATTTAATTTTATTAATTTTAGTTTACAATTCAATTCAAAAAATTGTTTATTGTAATGGCCTTTCATCTTTAGGTCTTTAAGACGCAAAATACGTAATATAAATGTGAGCAAGTCGATTTCGGCATTTTTGTTCAAAAAAATTGAATTACTCAAGGTATAGTTTGGTACCGTTGAGATACATTTATGACCAACATTTTAGACCCCTGCCCCCACCCTTTTTTGAAAAAAAATTCTTAATTGAAAAACAGCTGGGAATTTTTTCACAAAAACGGTAGGAGAGGGAGGTGAAAATTGTGATACGTGGTCTTTATGTGAGGTCTATGCACAAAAATCGACAACCCCCTACAATTATTTTACCCCCGCCAAAATATGTTCCTTAACTTGTTTTTTTTTATTCAACTACGACCACTTTGAGTGAAAATTTTGAAACTTCGGTGGTAGGTGCTCTATTGACCTCCAAATAATACAGATATTTTTTCAAAATTTTCATACCGCGGAATCATGGTAAAAAATTAAAAAAACGTACAAAAGTTGACTTTTTTAGCTCGAAAAAAATTGCAAAATCATCTTAAAATTATTTCTAACAAAACACATTATATACTCAAAGACCCAAAAATTGGTAGATTTCGAGAAAAAAATTATTCAAGTAATGAATTTAAGCGCGCGCGGTTATGTGCATTTCCCGTTGTGGAATGGCGCTTTGTTTGTAACAACGGGCAACACGCCGCATTAGGCACGTTATTACGTGATACGTGCAATTCACATGACTTGCCTAACGCAGCGAAATAATTTAACAATAAAATCAGCAATAAGATGTAGAAAAAAAAATGAAAAAAACATTTATTTAATGCTGGTCAAAACTTGACCAAAAAAAAAGTAAAAGATCGGATGATTCAGAACGTTATTCTTGTCCTTTTTCGATTCTTTGACACGTTTTTAAAATGACAGTTCTAGGGAATAATTTGAAATAAATTTTGAAAAAAATTAATATATATCTTGAGCGGTACATCAGCGAACTCTATTTCATCGAATATACATATTGTACGTATGTATTACATCAATTTCCAATATAACTAAAATAACTCTTTTTGGCAACTTTTACCAATTTTTTATTCGAAGAATAAAATTGAATAGATCAAAATGTCAAAACTTGAGACATACGTGCGAGACGAGAAAAAATGAATGAGTTGAAAGGAGTAGGAGGTGGGTTATATTTGAAAAATAAATTGGTTTGATACTTTAATACTACTTGAGCCTTTTTATTTGCATCAGGTGTTTGTAAATATTTTGTTACAGCGGATATAAAAAGTTTTACTTCACCTCATAATATTATTACGTTTTCATATCACTTAAAACTTTCCTCATGCGTTCACCAATTGAGCATAAGTCAACATTGAGGTAAATTTTATTCGATTTTCGTAAACAAAAATCAAATTAAACGTGAAAAATTGTTTTTTGATGTTTCAACATGTAATCGAAAGAACTGATGAAATTAGTTGAATGTTAAAATAGGTTCGATTTTTGGCATAATAGCACAGCGGGTACCTTCACCTACTAAAATTACCTACTTTCAAATATTTATCTGATGGGGAAAAAAATTCGATCAAAATTTACTCGAGTATTACTTTTAAAAATAAACGTCACGAGGTTGAAAAATAAACCATATCGAAATCGAATCAATACGTTAATCAAAATATGTATTTGTTATAAGCACGTTTTTTTTTTCTTTGAAAAATGAAAAATATTTTTCAGTTCGAATGAAAATTGCATGTATCAAATTTCCTGTTGGATTTTCTCCCTCGTAAGGGAATTCTTCGTGTTGTGCGTTGTAGTTCATTTTGTGAGAAAAAACATTGTTTCGCTGATATAATAAAAGGCAACGAGTTCACGATATCGACAAGCTGTTCCAAATTGAAGGCAATTATTGTAAATAAGAAATGTCGCTTGAAACAGCACAATTGTATGTTTGATTCCTTAATTGATAAAGGTATTAGAATCTGGACGAAAATGCGTGACTTACCTACCGGCTGAGGATTACCGACAAACGAATCGTTCGCGAACTTCGTACATCGCGAAGGGTTACTATCGTTTAATTTCTGGGCGTTTGTAACATTCTCAGTTTTCTGCGGTTCAAAGGCGCCTATGCTGCTTGTCAAGATTTACTGAGCAGATTGCCGCGGAATTATTTTATTTTCGGATAAATGAAAAAAATGTAGCGACGCGTATGTGAATCATGATACGAGGATTTCGCGGATGCTTTCAACATTACGGTAAAATTTCACATGGGTAAGTTTCAGCATGTTATGATTTCTAATTAAAATATCGATGGAACGCGTTATCTTAGATATTGTTTCTTTAGCTGAAAGCACGCGAGATGATATTTTCGAGCTAATTGTCACAATTGATAGTGTTTCATGAATCACCGGCTTTGTGTTACTTGATCCTGATATTGCTTATTCGGTGGCCGGATTTGCCATGCTCATTACACATATCGACTAGTTGATCTGTTACTCCCCCCCCCCATGCTCCTTTTCTCATTCTGTTCGTATGATCACATCTCAAGATGACCTTACTATCTGAAAACTGCTTCAGCTTCAAATGCAGTTCGAAAAAATCTCTAGAAAATACAGAAACGTAAAAACATGCCTTGATTTTGTTGCACCTTCGAAAACTTTTTTCCATTTAAGAGCCGGATCATTTCCGGTTTCGACGTGACTATTTTTCCAAACAAGAATTTCCAATCAACAATATAAAACTGTATACTTCGTGGAAGTGCTTTCAAACATAACAAAAGAATAAGCTTCACCTTTTTAATTTATGCCAAAATTATTCGCCAACGCAGCAAAATAATGAAATTGAAGAAAAAATCTTTGAACTAAATCCATAAAATTATTTACCGCCGAAAAGATTCTCTTTGGGGAAAATACTTTTTTTTTCTTTGATGAAAAGAAAGAAGAATTTAGATCTTGCAACAGCACTTTTTATACATTAAATACTATATCGTGTTTTACTTCTTTTTTTTTCGAATTGAAATTTTTTTTAAATTTTATCAATAGAGAAGTACCTTTGAATGTATTTGTTCAATTTTTCAAAGTACTTGATAGGTATCAAATAGTAGGTAATTATGGGAAATGTTCTTATATCATTTGTTGCCACTTGTAAATGTCATGTCATGGATATATCTGTCTAGAAGGCAATTTCGTCTATAAATACCTAATGCCTGCCATACTATAGATTTGGATCACATGCGAGCATTTTCTTTATTGGCTAAAAATGTCCAAATCTTATTTAAAGCCACTGACATACGCAAATACACGATTTCGGGTGAAGAAGGGTAAATCCCAAAACTCAAATGACCTTTACCAGAACTGAAGATGAGAGTGTAGTTTAGTACATCATTACATATTCTCTGATGGAATTTTATCATCTTTGATAAAAGCAATGTCGAAGTAAATAACTAAATTCCTAATGTCATTTGAGTAATATATCAAGTTTACGTAATTGTTCGTTTTTATGCTTCGTATTAGCGCATCGTTGTGTAAATAGCTAAATACTAAATACAGCCATTCGAATAAACGAGAGTGATTTTCCGGTAATTTTTACTACGTTTAATTTATAAAACCTGACAAAACATGAATGAACGTGAAATTGATAATTATAGCACATCTGAAGCATGTGGGAGGTATACACTTTGAAATTCCTATTAATCCACGGTAGATTAAAGTTTGTTTAATCGACCTCGATTATTATAACCATCGTGATAATTGACATAATATTCCGAGGTAATGTAGAAATTTGAAATGAAACACCGAAAAACTTTTTTGATAATTTTACCTAAACGACGAATTATTTATCAGCTTTTAAAAATAAACGAAGCTTTTTAACTCGACGTAATTTGATTGCTCTTTTAAAGCTTTCCGGAAGAGGAAATGAACTTGTAATTATAGCCTGGTAATTTCTTCCTCTTTTATGAAAAAGAAAAAATACTTTGTAATTCGAATTGCAACGTTATATCTTTCACTAAAAAGCTCACTATTTGTATAACGAAATGAAATTTGCATAATTCAAGCATGAAGATTTTCGCAAATAAGATGGTATTTTTCAATTGTAAATTTCTTGCAAAAACCATCAGCCAAAGATCGCGAATATAAAAGTCGTGAAGCATTTTTCGAGTTCATTGCCAGGAAGATGATATGCATTTGAAACTTGTCAAGTTTCAATGCGTAAGCGTTTCATAACCGCGAACACGAGACACGATGACGTTATCAATCAGACGATTACCGCGCAATGAATATTCAAGCTAGCAGACAGTTCGGTTAAATGTGAACACAATGGTGTGTTTGGGTATATCGAACCAAAAGTCGTGAAGTTCTCAACAAAGAAGCCGAATACACCGCGTGCTTGCTAATTGTAATTCTACGGTCGAGCCATTAAAAAGGAGAATACTTTGAAGTACACTTAACAGCTTTGTGTTTTTATTCAAACGAAGCGAAAAAATCGGTGAAAAATTCGCTTATTCGAGAACAAAAGTGAGTTAATTTTTTCGCGGGAATTTCCTCGTTCGTTAAACATCTTGAAAAAGATTTTATACTGAATTGTGAAAAATATATTTCAATTTGATATTCAAGCTTTGTTGTGGACTTTTTCGGCAACTTTCTCGATTCTGTTTCAGTTTACAAAATATTTATGATTCTTTGAATCTCATGTCATGAACTTCTTCATCCAGGCAACTTTCAAGTTTGTCACTACAGTTAACAATTTAAGAAAAAATATCGTCTCCCTGCCCTAACAAATAATTTAAAAAAGTATTCGTTCTGTATCATGAAACATCAGCTTGCATACAAGTCCGCAACACCATGTGACATTTCATGTCACTTCCTCACTTCACGACAATAATGTTCATCGGAAGACATCATTTAGTGTTACATGCCACGTCACCGTAACAATGACTTGTCGTTATATCATGTCACTTGACATGCTACCATGACATGATCACCTGTCACTCCTGACCATGACACGTCACTATGACTTCATGATAATGACTTGTTATGGTATAATATGCCATTCATGATCATGATACGTCACCATAACATTGACGCACTGGCGAGGCCAGCTATGTGCCCGGTGTACAACGGCACACCTGTTAAAACTTCAAAAAAAATGTATTTCAATAACTAAAATACTAAAAATAAATAAAATATTCCACCTTTTTAGTAGAATAATTATAGAATAAAAGTAAGACAGTGTTGACGTGCTGTTCTGAACGTTTTTCACTGCTAATTTTCAACCAGTTGGTAACATTGCAACAAAACTGCCGAAATGCCGAGTGTGACAGTAAATCGAAATCTCAAAAATTGTTAACTCGTTCATGTTATGTTTAGTTGTGAATTGTCATTGTATGTACGTTACTCATAAAATTTTTTAGAAAAGAAAAATTTGAAAAAAATATGCTGAAAAATTTTTTGATGGGGGGGGGGAGGGGGTGTATATATACCATGTATAAAACAAAAAAAAAATGGCACACCTGTTCAAAGTGCCTGGCTTCGCCAGTGGACACGTCGCCATAGCTAACGATTTGTCATGATATGTCACAATAACGATGACTTCTCATCTATGACATGTTATCATGACATGAAAATATCAAGATTTTCAGTGTCATGGTCGTGAGTGATGTATGGTCATGTCTTGATGATATGTCGAATGACATATCATGATGATACCTCATGATCATGTTACGATGACACGTCATCGTGACCTGAATAATGACGTATTATGGTAACATGTCAATATGTCATGAGGCTCATGACATTGTGATGGTAATAGGCGTGGTAATATATGATGACAAGTAAGATGGTTATTTTTCCTCTCAAAACTTGTCATGCGTCGTACTATATTTATGTTTAACGAAAAATATATTTTTTTATGTCACTGTACTATATCACAGGTGACTATTTATTGTAATGGTGACGTGTCACGATCAGGAGTGACACGTGATCATGTCATGGCAGCGTGCCAAGTGACGTGATATGATCACAAGCTATTGTTAAGGTTACATATCAGGGTTACGAGTAGCATGTGACGTCAAATGACGTCTTCTGATGAACTTCATTATCACGAAGTGACATGAAAATGTCACACTGTGTTGCGGACTTGTACGCAAACTGATGCTTTATAGTACAGAACGAATACTTTGAACTATTTTGCATAAAATTGGCAAAATAAATTCATTTTGTAAAGTATCGAAAATCGTCAGAACTCGGTGAAGGTCAATGCCAAGGTTAAATTTCTGTTATAGCTAAAAAATCCGAAAAATCCGTATCATATCGATATCTACACCTTATCTGCGTAAATTCATTTCGATATTCGAATAAAATAGGTAAACGCTGAAGGTTAATTAGATAAATGGAATAAATAATGTAAAAACGTCGAAAAAAACATTCCTTTGTTTGTTCGTCTTACGGTAATTTACAATTGATTTGCGTTGGTTTCAATTTCAACGATATGTAGGGTAAATGACTGATAAGTACCTAGATATGGTTGAAAATATTTTTCAAATCTAGCATGTAATTGAGGATAAAAAGCGTGCGTAATTTTGTTGGAAACACGAGTAATTACCGATGAAAAAAAATTAGAAAAGATTTTTTCTTTAAGAAAGATTTTTGGCCATCGAAATAACGTAGTGAGGAAATGGGACGTAACGGTTCGGTGAACTGATGTGAAAAGTTTATGTAAATATCGAATAAATAGGTATATTGAACTTAAACCTTCACGAATGACGAAATTTTGTATTTATTTCGATGTGAAAAATTTCTACAGTGAAATTACAGTCGCTGGTTATGTTCTGCTTGGGAGCAGTGCGATACCAAGAAGCTAAGAACATTGCAAAGTAGTTAATAAATTCTTCACATATATTTGATCCGAAGAATAGAAGTATTATTAATACTGCGAGTGCGGAAGTAGTACTCAAACTATGTAGAAAATTTCTTACCTCTGAAAGGTGCAATCCCTTTTCGAGAGAAGAATGGATTACTATCTCATTTATTATTAAACCGATACGATTATTCAAGGGTAATGGATAATAATTTTAAACCTCGAGCTCAACATTCCCGTGTAGGATAAATTATACCAGATCGTTATTTCTGTATGAAAATAAATCGCTTAGTGGCTACGTATAATTGGTACCTTCGAAAAATACATTTGATTGGACCGTGTCCTTGCGAATTATTTACATCGCATATTGTAAAATTTCACCGTTTGAACAGAAGTAAAAATCCAATCGGAAGTTTCATTTCAACTTAATTGTTCGATTTAACGCTTACAAGTTATTCAACTGTGACCAAGACCAGACAGTGACTTCTCATAAAATACACATGGGCGTCCTTTAAATTTTACACGGTGCTATGGCATGCATGATTGCGACATCAATCAGATGGCGCATAATCGCGAAGTAGCCGAGAATTTTTTGGCGAATTTTTATAAACGAAATGGTAGACGTCTCCTTCGTTCCATTCTGGCGGCTCGTTTTTGCCTCAATTCCATTTCTCTGGCTCGTTTATCAGATACCATCGGTTTTTGTGGTAACGTCGCCGGAGGAGATTGACGAGCTGGTTTCGATGTTTGTTGAGGTGATATCGGCTGAGGTGTTGGTTTTGGCACTTTCAGAGGAAGCTTAATTTTTAATTTCTTTGCAGGCGATAGTGGTGGTCCGGTTAAAGGTTCGTATCTGATGCCTTCGATTACATAGTTGAATTCTCCTGTTATGGGATCTTTGACTGTATGCGGCTGTCCTAAAGTTTCAATTGGTAGTTCTTCGAAAACTCCAAAACGACGGCGTAGAATTGTTGGTAAATGATTGTACATATATCGAAGTTTGGTCGTTCGGTTGTTTCGAAACGGTACAGAATACGCTTCATTTTTTGGCGCTGGTCTCGGTGGAATGATGTGTACCTCGAATTGATTCTGAGGTTTGTATTTTCCCAGACTTTTAGGCAAGTGGGCATTACGATTGGAACGCGATGAGTACCTAGAGTACGCTATACGCAATTGACTTGCTTTATTGACGGCTACCTTTGGTAGTATTTGAGATTCCGACATCGCGATGTTTGGTTTTTCATTCGAAACGTCTTCGGTATTCAGAAATCTCTGTTCTTTGCTCGTAAGACATTGATCGAATTTCGGTTCGTAGAAGAAACACTCTTCTTTTTTACATTTAGTCGTTGTTGGTTGCGTCGCACAGGTTGTAGGCTGCGTCGGACATGTTGTAGATTGCGTGCAACGAGTTGTCGATGTACAACGAGTGGTTGTCTGCGTGCAACAGGTAGGAGCCTGTGTGCCACAATTTGCCAAATGCCCGCCGCGATTTATTGACGATTGCGTGCCACGGGATATCAAAGATTTATTATGATACACGGTCGAGGATTCCGTAGAAATCGACGTCGGCGATTCGCTCGTCGAAGTGCCTATAGATCTGGTTGCCGATGGTACGCTTCTGCATCCAAGAATTGCCGAAGGTCTGGTATCCGCGCTTGGCGATGGCGCTAAGGCAGAACTTACTATGGTTCTAATCGGTGTCGGCGATGTGTCGATTGATCTCACTCTTGAGGCTATTTCTGGAGTCGTCGGAGCGGATGATAGAACATTGGGGATTGTTGGGAGGTCATTAAAAGCATTGATTGCACTTATATCGCTACCTAATGTTATATTTGGTAAAATAGGGTTATCCGATAAATCTGATTCAAATTCAGTCGGTGTTATGACCGTTTTGACTGATTCTACTTCCGGAAACGGCGATAAATTACGACGGGTTTTCATTAGATCTTCATTATCAGACCCGTCTTCTATGGTAACATTCTGTACCTCTTTGGTCAACGCATCTAATGTCTTGTCGATAGTCGCATATTGGTTTTTCAAGCCTACCATAGAAGTCATGTAATAATATATTTCTAAACGAAAACCTCGCTTTTTTATATTACTAGGAAATTTACGACGATTTTCATTTTCTCTATTCCAATCACACTGTCGTAGTTGTGGTAATATTTATTGATATTTGAGATATATGTAGCTAAGCTAGTAGTAGGTATGCTAGCTTACTCGTTAGATAGATTGTGATAAGAAGACAACTTGTAAGTTGATTGTCAAATTTCGCATTTAATTATATTTTCAAGACGGTATACTTTCCTATCCTACTAAATTGCTTCATTGACAACAGGAATTTCTGTGAAGTTTCCTCAACTCTTGTTAATTTTTTTTTACGTCTTAGCAACATGAGTAGAAGACTGGAAGTAACCAAGTACACCAATTACTTTTTATGAATGTTTTCATAATAAACTCCCAAAGAACGTGTGAAAGTTAATCCTTGATGTTTTCGATTTTTATGAATTCCGAGTCAACGAGGTTTTTTGCTAATTTTTATTTGTTCTTGGAAATGAAAGTTTGAGCCATTGAGGCTTATAATAAAATGTAAACAGATGATGTGTATATTATGTACCTGGTACTTTCGTTGGTCGTATAAATTTTTTTTTAGTGATGGTACAAATTATACCTACAATACTTAAGTAGGTAAAATTGATGTTATGGTATGGGCTAAAGGGGGCGGGGCACTTACCTATACCTAATTACCTACATATTTATCTTATCATCACATCTGTTTCGTAATTATGATATTTAACCATTATTTGAGATATTTCTTCATATTATTCGTCACTTCAATTATTTTTTTATTTATAAAATACAAGTGAAGTATTCATTTAGTAAAAATAAATAAAAAATTAATAAAAAATAAATAAATAAATAAATATCAGAAACAGATGAATCTAATTCTGATGTCTAATTACAAAATGAAAAAAATTTACAAATTTTACGATTTTTACATTCCAATGAAAATTACCTACATACAAATCTACTCATTAGAAATAAACAAGGTGCTGTGATATGTGGGAAGGATTAGTACTTAATAAATATCTTAATTAAGGAAAAACAATTTTAACAAAATTACTACTTTATTTTAATTGTAATAAATACTTGAAAAATCTTGAATAGGTATCTTAAGACTAGAGTACACATGAATTGAATTTAAAAATATCAACATCAAACCACTTTTGAAATCATTATAAATAGAAACACTCGAACCAATTAATAATTTTTCGTAGTAGATTGAAAACTATACAAAAAGGGTATTAAATTAATATAAAAAATAATGACGTAGGTATCATCTGAACTACATTAAAATCCCTCCCCCCGCCCGTGTTGCATTTGGGACCGGGTTATTGTACGAGTACGAAATAAAAAATGAAATGTACCAACATGACCGCATTTTATGTCACCGTTGAATGAATAAGTATTTGTATTCATTGAAAGTATAAGTAAATACGTTTTAATGAAAATAAAGTAAATTTCAACAATTTAACGTTTGATTATAATAACAGAAAACTCGATAGGTAGGATAATATGGTAATTTATCGATATAGGTAACATGGTTTTGTTTACCTAATAATGAAAAATGAAAAGGTATAAAAAAATCAATAAAAATTGAAATAATAAAACAAAGTGGAACGAATTAACCAGTGTTGTAGATCACAGTTTCGTAAAAAAAAAAAAAAGGAAATATAAGAAACGATGAATCAGTCAGTTTTAATAATAATCATAGGCTTCGGCATCAGCGTATACATTTCCATATTCTGGATCAGCATCTTCAGCTTCGAAATCAGCTGGTGCACCATCGTCAGCTTCTTCTATATCACCGTAGGTGTCATAATTTTCGTATTCTGTGGCCGCAGCATCTTGTTCTTTTTTCCTTTTAGGGCGCTTTTTGGATTTCTTAGTCTCGCTGACGTAATCAGGCCCTACTAACTTACCTTTTGAACCAGCTTCGCCGTCGCTTTCGTAACGATAATATTTAGGACTGTCGTTTTTCTCTTCGAAACTCCATTCGGAGAATTTCGGTTTTATCGAATCAGCTGCTTCGTCTTCGTCGAAATTGCTGGTTTGTTGAAAACCTCCTTTTTTCTTGTCGCCGCCTTGTTTACCGAATTCGAAATGTTGAGCGTATCCGAAGGAGTCTCCGTCTTTGGTGTGGTACGTATCGAATGTATTGTACCCGTCGTCATCTTTGGTGGATTTCGACTTGATGTAACCTTCGTCGTCGTGTTTACCGCCGGAAGTACCGGTGTGCTTTTTGGACGCGGATGATAACAGATCCGATGGCGGTTTGATTTTCAATTCGTGAATATACGAGCCGACCGTTTTAGTGTCATTTTCTGCACCCGCGACACCTCGCAAGATGATAAAAAAAATACTTAAACTCGCGTATAACATTTTGCTGCTACGTTCATCGATACGTCGATGATTCGCGATTGGAACTGGTCGACGGGACTATAGGGAGTAGTATTTTATACAGGTGTATCGCGGGGAGTGCACTATTGTCGTTGTCCAAGCATACAAATCTCCATGATACCGCTCATGTTGTAATTGGAACAACCCGATTAACCCGCTTTCCTCAACAGAACGAATTTAAGACGTGTAAGAGCCACTGACGCAGGAACTTGACGGCATTAGGTTCATTGTATGGCACCTATTAATTAAATAATTTATTGCTAAAATATTTGTCGTAACGCGTGCTGTATATGAGCGTATTTACGAATACGTGTCGTTGTGTGAGTGCGGTAATTTGCTAGAACTTAAGATTCGTTAAGTAATGGATACGCTTGAATGGAATCGCTAAATCGATTGTGACCCTAGAAGGGCAATAGACCGAAAAAAGATTCGATTGATTCAGCTTACGCTCCTGTCATCAGTTACGTAATTACTTTTTTTTCCATTACTTTTTCTCAATGTTGATAAATTTCATTCGTTTGTCAAGAACCCCGTTAGTATGTTGGTTTTTCTCCTTCTTTCTCTCTTTCTTTAACGCCTCAGTTTCGCATTTTTAAACAACATTCATCCAATCGTGCAATTTGCGGCCGCAAGGTTGAATGTTGCACGCGGAATCGTCGAAACGTTAACAAAAATTCACATCCTTTGACGCGAGACAGCTGTTTGAAAAAATACTCTTTTTTGTTAACTTCCAGTTGAAGGTTACTCGTTTGAATATTTAAACAAGCGAGATTTTCTTTATAGTCGCATTTGTTGAAATAAAAAATTAACTGAAATTCGACGAGGAGTAATATTGGTAATGGATTTTTTCAACTCGTGTAAAAAGTTTTTTGTCGGTTTCCAAGACAGATAAGAAGTACATTACTATTTATTCAAATCTGTCATGCAAAAAAAATTACTTGAAAACTTTTTTTTTTCAAATTGTAAAAATACTTTTTTACGTTATTTGAAAGTGTGCATAACGTGACCTTTTTTTTTTCGGGAATAACTTCATCGCTGGAAAATCTTGAAAAATAATAAATAATTGAAATGTTGCGTTTTGTACCTTGCTTCTTTTTATGCTTTCTTTTGAGGAAATATTACCACGATGAATTTATATACTGTTTTGGATTATTTTTAGAAAGATCCGAAAAATGCTTTCACCAAAGGGCGGAAACAAGGCGGGTTTCGCAATGTAAGATTTAAACGCAAGTGAATCGAGGCTAAAATAACGATTAATTAATTTTCACGAAAAAAGGATCATATGGTATTCAAAATGAAGGAAATTTTCCGCTGAGTCGAATGACGCAAAGCGCGACTTAGTCCGACCATCCATTCTCAAGATATCGAGCTTTAAGCTGAAAAAAAAAGATAGCGGATACAGTATCTATGCGAAGGAGGTGTGAATACGTGCAAAATTGAACGAGAAATGGAATGCTTGTAATTTTTTTCAAGAAAACTCCGCCAATTATCATTTCAAAAATTCGTATTGCAAAATATAAACATAAAACAACGAATTGGCAACGTCGCAACATTGAAAAATCAATTCAGTTTACAGCTCAATATCTTGAGAATGGATGGTCGGATCGTGTCGCAGTTTGCAGCGTTCGACTCAGCGGAAAATCTCCTTCATTTTGAGTACCATGGTCGATTTTCTGCAAAAATTAATTACTCATAATTTTTTTATAACCTAGCCTCGCTCCTAATTAATATTTTTTTATGCTGTTTCATTCATATGTATCATTCCTCCATACACAGAATATTAGATACATGAACAGTTTGCTTCCTTTTAGTCTGGTATCTTCTGAGATCAGTGGCGTAGCCAGGATTTTGGCAAGGGGGGGGCAAAACGAGTCCAGGTAGTCAAAATTTTTTTTAATTGGTGGGAAACCAGAAATTGCAAACGATTTATTTACCTATTCCTTTAATTTATAAACAAACTACGATACGTCGAAACAAACAATAAAAGGCCATGGGGGGGCAATTGCCCCCTTTGCCCCCCCTTGGCTACGCCACTGTTGTGAAATGAGTGTTTAAAAAGATGAAAAAGAACGAGCAATTTGACGAATCAAAAATTCAAATGGAGCTATTATATGATTTACCCCCTACCCCTTCCCTACATCGTTTGCTAGCAACTTTTTAAATAAAAAATTGTAATTTTTTCGATAAAAATTTTTTTTGGTTTATCAGCTAATTTTTTGCTCATCATAAAAATATTTTCTACAAAAAATCCTATTTTTAAATTTAGAAAAATTTTTTGAGTTCAAAATATCTTTTAAATAGCTTTTTCTTGTTTTGAAATATTTAAAAAATATATTTTTTTTTTATGAAATAACTTTTGAACTTTTTTATAATTTTTATTGAAAATGCATAATTTTTTTTAAAGATAGAGTGGTGGAGGGGGAGGGGGTTAACAAAAAAATATATACATATTATCCACTAAACCCCCCCTTGGCTACGCCACTGTCTGAGATATTACAGCGTAAAAAGTCTTAAAATTTTCAACTCTGGCGTCTGTAATAGGCCGAATTTCTCAGAAACTCGACTAAAAAAATGGCTGCCATTTGTTGATTTTTTTGTGATTTGATTTTGCTTACCATTGAAATTGAAGATATTAATACAAAAAGTTGATGATTTTTTTAGTTCGAAGAAATTTTTTTTTAATTTTTCAGAATTGGTAGGTATTGGCTACAACGAGAAAATACATTTTGCATTGATGGAAATCTTACAATCTACTTTAACGTAATCTTTTGATCTATGAAAGAAAGTTGTTTTGTGAAAGTTAAAGTTGGACATGTTTTCTTGAACATTTCCCAAAAGAATTTGCAGGCAAAAAAAGAAAAAAATCTTATCAGAAAAAAAGATTCTTCTACATTTTAAGAGATTTTTTTCTCGTAAAATGAAGATTTTACTTAAATTATAAAATGAATTTTTTTTCCTATGGTTTTTTATCCGTTGTAAATTGATAGAAGAAATTTAATATGAACCGTTATTTAATGGCTGGGTACAAATTCTCTTTCGAAATGTTTCCAAAAATAATTTAAACGAAAATTAAAAATTTCCAGAATATTTTCCTCTACTCGAATGTGCGTATTTCGACCTTAATTATTGTGAGATTTATATTTACCAATATTGACAGTACAGCTGCATGAAAAAAAATATTTTCCTACCATATTTTTGTATTTTATTTATTTACCATTTTTTTGGCTTTGAAACGATTCGTCTTACAAATTGATATTTTTGATTTTTATTTCTCTATTTGAAGGCGAATTTATAATTATTTGTAAAAAAAATATCAAAGTACTTTCAAATTCATTGATAAGTAATAAAAATGGTAACAAATTTTCAAGTAGTTTGTTATATTTTCTGTTATAACATCAAAGAAGCTTATCAAATGAATTTAGTAAAATCCTTGTCAATGTAACATCGTAGTATATACTCTCCATAAAAAACTAACAATTTAGAAATTTATTCGAAATACGAAGTAACTTAATATTTCGTAAATTTTCATTCTCTGAACCTGTTGACGATGTATTTGATGAATGAAAAAACATTATAATACTCATTTGTGAATTTTTCCTCTTTTAAATGGATCTTATTTCTTAAAGTAACATCCACGGTGTTAAAACAATTGAAAAAAGAAATGAAAAAATAAATAAGAGATCAAACGTACGATTTTTTATATTAAAAAAAGGCAGGCTGATTTAAATTTTTTGAATTCTCTGGTGATTTGAAAATAGAATTGATGGCTTGGTTCAGCGAACCGAAAAAAATATAATAAATACCCAAAGGGAAATTTTATCCTGGTTTGCGTTGCCCTTATGGAAAAGTAGTTTGCATAGTTATATGGTTGAAATGTCATTGAAGGAAACGGCGTAGGTTTGCTGGTTAACTAGATATCGGACTTGATTTTTCTTTTTTCCTTTTTTCTTTTTTTTTCTCATTCGATTGTTTTGCGTGAAATAAGTAAAATGAAAAGCGTTTTCCTGTTTAGGTAACTGCGTTGAGAATAGTGAATTCGGTTGACAAAGATTTATATTTAACGTTTGCGAGAATATTTTGATAGGTTTTTTTTTTTATATTCGTCAGTGTGATGGCAGAACGCGGTGGGGTTATAAAATGAATAATTTTTACACGAATTTATTTACAAAAGTGCTCTACGTGGCATAGAAAGTAATTAATTTACCAATATTTTTTTTTTTATAAAAAAGTTATTACTATGATAAAAAAATGATAATATTATGTTGGTTGTTACCTATAAAAATTTTGCGTTTTTTTTTTAATTTATTAAAACCGAACATAAACACAGAAATAGGGATAAGTACATTTTTATAATTGAAAAATAAAAAATCGAAATGTTTGTTTTTATTACTCGCGAACGAATTGAACAACTTAATAATTGGGAGTTCGAAAAAAGTTATATTATTCACATAAATCCGCAATTTCTCGTTTTTATTTTTTTCATGAAGCGCAAACGTCATTATTATCAACGCTTCGTAAATAATTTCAAATAGTTGCGAAACTCAAGTTTGAAAAAGTTCAACTTTTATACGTTTTTGGTTTATTCAAAGTGAAAGGAAGAAAAAGGAGGAATGCTCATTAATAAGCGATTGATCGTCATTTACCGCAGATAGTATCAGTTCCGCGTCATTGCTTTTATTTCTGAAATTCGTTCACTTGCACCTTTGCCATGAAAAGGTTAAAATTATTTGCTATTCCCCTTCAACATTTTATCGATGAAATCACGCGGTATGTTTTTATAATAAATTTCATTAATGGAGTAGTAATATTCTGCTTTGCAATATAAGACCGTTGACATAATAACTTTTCAAGTTAGTCACATTTTCGTTTATTATTCCAGTACATTTGCACGAAAAACGTTCAGCTTTATTAAAACGAATTACTGGTTTTTTCCCCTTCGTTTAATCGATAAAAATACAACAAATTTATGTAAACTTTTAAGGTTTCATTTTAATATGCATTAAATTGAAAATCTATAATCTTGAAGATCTTGGTTTTATTTATATTTTTTTTCGCTTCAATGGATTAAAACCACTTTATCATTTCATTTATTATTTCTCTAAAAAAATTATTTATTTTCGATGTGAAACTAATTTTAAAAATTATTCGTACCTCTTATTTCGTTAAACGTTAAATTATGGTTTAAAAAAAAAATAAAAATACGAGGTTAAATGTTCTAGCAAGTTTATGAAAAATATGATAAGAAAAAACAACCAATGCATTTTTTTTTTCAGCTAAAATTAGCATTTTTTTCCTACTTGAAAAATTACAGACCGAAATGTTTCAGTTAGACGAAATCGAAGTTGGTAATTTTATTAATAATTTATGCAGAAATAAATCACGTGGCTTGTGTTCGAAAAATTACATTATTTCCTGTTTCGAAATGGGAAGATTGTCCAAATGAAATGTCCTTGCGCTATTTTCACGTTTTATAATCGATATACGAAGTTGGTGAATTTGTAAATAGCTAATTGTCGAAACAAAAATGAACTTATTTGCTAAACTTGAGTGAGTAATGTGGGCTTGCTCCTTTGTAAAGAAAACACGCAACTTGTTACATTATTCAACGTCGTATAAGTTGTATATAGACGAATGGTAGGCTACTTGTGATACCAATGAAACCTTAATTACGGTTTTATTTTAGATAAATTCGCGTTACTTCTTTCTTTGATAATTAAACGTCTTATTTCGTCAACTACATAAACGATGAAATTATAATTACTAGTAAGTCAAACGAAATGACTTTTGAAGGAAAAATAGTGATTAGCTTGTTTTTCATTATTCGAATTCGTTTAGGTATCTCTAAGTATACAAACTATTACGGATATTTATGAATTATTTAATTAATTAATTTCTTTTATTACTTTATCGAATGTTCAAGACGTCTTTAAAATGTAGGAAATGCTTCCGTTGATGTATTTATGCAACTGATAACATGCTTAATTGATCGTAATCGAAATCGTATCTTATGCTACGTGTATTTGTCCAGCTACATCAATTATCAAGTATCCTAGTATTTAGACTGTGTTTTTTTCATTATCAGTAAAATCATTCATAAAACAACATAATCAAATATCGTACATTCGTGCATTCGCGTAGAATATGTACGTAGTTATCTCGTTCTTAAATCTCAATTGAGGATGTAATTTATGCTACGGTTAGTACACCGTACTGTTTTTACTTATTTATGATAAGAATTTAAGAAAGGTTTTCTGAGCTGGATGCTGAAGAAATTAGCGCGTGCAGTGTTATTCATTATTACGGTGAAAAATGAGCCTCGAACGTTTCTGCGTTTTAAAATACGTAACTTATTGAAATAAAACTTGAGATTGTTAGTACGATACGCCGGGTAAGAATTATTTTATGTTTTTGCAAGACTCCTAGTATAATTTAGTCTCTGTTTCGTATAGTTTTATCATCAAACCATAAAAGACAGTATTCATGGCTAACTTAGAGATTAATGAAAGTATCTTCGTTGTTTTTGTGCAATTTCTTGCTAATTCCAACTACTGAAAGAAAATCTGTTTTAAACTTACCTTATAAATAAGCTGAAATGTAATTGATGTGACTACTTCGAAAAATCTTTTTTTTTTCCAAAGTAAATTGTACGTTAGATTGAAAAGACGAAAAACAACGGAGAAAAATGTCTTTTGAAAGAAGTTTCTTCATTCGAGTTTTGAGTAAGTATTGAATACATAAAGTAGGATTTTTGTCGTTTATTTTCACTCTAGTGTGTAACTTGAGTTTTTTGAGATGATGAAATTGAAATAAAATCAAGATTTTAAACGTCTTGTGTGAATTATACTTCGGTAATGAGCAATTAACTTCATTGATGTAGCTTTGTTTTGAAAATTTTTCTCGAATTCATAATATTAAAAGTACCAAAGAAAAAACAACTATCACTGTTGTTAAATATTTATATTACATGAGGTGATGAGATGAATTATTCAAGAATTGAAATTGAAATAAATATCGCTTCGTTGGTTAGCAACAAACACAATCGTTCACTTCATAACAAGAAAATGTCTATACTGCGAATTCTAGAATAGTTCATTTTAGTTTTTGTTGATATGGCTTGAAAATAATGATATCAAATTCAAAACAAAGTATATCATAAGTATTTCTTTAAAATGATAATAATTGGGTTCATGATCCGTGAATTAAATGCGACTACTTTTCTTGGTGGGTGGCACTATATTCAAGGCCATTAAATGGAACACTTTTCATCTCGAATAATTATTTTTCGTACGATAATCAAAAAAGGTATTTGTGAACATATTAAAATGCTTCTGCATTATTCCAGTCAACTAATAATTAAATAATTACAGGATTTATTCGGATATACCACTGTCAAAAGAAACGACGAAACGAGTTACTGCTTGAATTCAGAACTCGTATATGCTGCTGCCGACGCTGCCGCTCTTGCCGTTGATGCACCATGCAACCAGGTGATTTGGATTAGTTTACTGAACGAACTAGTGATTGAGAGCGCGCGATGATCGTCTGTCTTTGTTACGATTTGAAGCAACGTCAGTTCGTGTTTGTTCGGCTTCGGTAGTAGCGTGGCTTTTGTCGTTCATTAGTGTTGTGTGTTTCTTCGCATAAAACGTGTTGCGGTTACCGGCGTTTTACTTTTATGCGAAATTAAATCGTTAATTATACTCGATTTCATTTTTCAAGTGCTCGTTTCATGTTTTATTTTTCGTTCAAGTAATTCTCAAATTATTTCATTATTGGAAATGCGCGTTTGGTTCGATTAATCATGTGATCAATTGTTCGAAGAGAGTGATTTCTGTGGTGAATTTTTCTAGCGTTGTGTTGATCAAATTATTAACGTGTGATTTTCCAATATTACGGAGGAAACTCGATGCATGAATGATAAAGGTAAGAAGTAGTTATGATTACCATAAACGTGTATTTCGATTTCGCAGTATATTTCGAATTATTTATTAAAGATCGTAGTAATCATGTTGACAAATGCTTATATTACTTCGAATGATTTTGTCGTGTTCGAAATTTTGAACCATAATTTAAAGAAAAATTAATAACTAATCGTATAATAGCGTTAGTCATTCGGTTGGAATGTAATGGCTGATCTATTCGGCGTTCTCAATAAGTTCACATGTGATTGGTATTCTGGTTTAATTCGTTGCATTCGAAACTCGTCCGCGTTTGAAGCCAACAACGGACATTTCTTTGTTCGAGAGATCGAGTGGTCGCAATTCGTTTTCGTTAGTCAATAGTTTTATTATCTTTTAGAAATGAAAATGAAGCGAACGTTTCATCTTCATTTATACAATTCGGTGTCGCTAACCTAGAAAATCATCTTAGGAAATACTCCATGTTTTGTGTTGAAATCCATCGATTGATGACGATAATGTTGACTAACGTGAATGTTGATTCTTTTTGATAAAATTATAAATCTTCGTCTCGAGTGATGCTGTTTTACAAAATTATCACATGGTTAGTAAATTGTAATTAAATGTACGATTTGTTGTCAATTCGCTTGACATTCAATATGTTGTTTTTTGAATTAATTCTTTCATGTGTAAGATGAATTGAACTCGTGGGAATTTGTTATTATTTTGATCAATTTCGTGTTACCAAATTGGTGAAAAAAAATAGCTCGTAACAATTCAGTACGTAGAATATTATTTAATAAATCTATCATACGCGAAACGGAAATAAAAATGGTAAATCCGTTTTCTTCTTTTTGATCATTTGAAATTTACCGATTACAAAGTCTTTTTTATTCGTACGATATTAACGTTGTATCTTCTCAACGAATACATTTCAAATCACATACACAATTGCGATTTTATTTACTCGTTTCTTATACCTTTTCAGCTCGATATTACGTGAAACTTTAAACGTATGCAATTTCATTCACAATAAATGGAAAATACCTTTTGCGGTGTACTCTTTTTATCCATGTCCGTCTTTCATTTGTATTAATCCGTGAAAGAAATTTTTAATTTACAAACGATTCTATCTCCGAGTATACCAGCGAAGTTTTCGACTTAGAAAGTAATCTTTTTCAAGTCGCTTAGATAGTTATCTAAGTCGATGAAATATTTCCAACTCGCGCCACCGACTTCGTAGAACTAAATATTCATCATTTCAGAGGTCATGTGTCGAATTTTTGGTATTCGAGGTAGCTTTGTTGTCTGTATCGAGTTGTAGATGGACTTTTTCTGGCTGAAATACACATTTAATAATTTTTACATCGTTACTAAGTTCACTATGATTATTCGTATAAAATAAATATTACGCGATTGTTCAACATGAACCCTTTTTTCTGCTCCCAAGGGTCGAATCGGAATTTCAAACGAACTGAAAAAATAACGAGATAAATGTTCAAGTGTCATTCATGATGCTCTGGAAGGTCGTATCGAAAAATAATAATTTTCATTTTGTTTTTGGTCGAGATTAATTCTAAACAAAAAATTCGATAATCCTGGTTGCTCTTAGGATCTCGAAATCGATATAATATTCATACAACTTCCTGCCTGATGCGATCCAAACGGACGGATGATGAAATGAGGCAATTTACCAAGATGATCAGTGTAGTTCATTTCGTCAGATCTCGTTCACTCGTCGAGCCCATAAAATAGCGAAAATAATTTGAAAAAGCAATTGTTAACGTATCGTTTACTAAAATAAATATCGTGTCAAAAATATGAGGGTATACAATTGGAAATGTCAATATGGGTAAAAAATAGTTTTCTCAAGTACTCAATACCTTTCTCGTTTAGTCGAAACTGTTTTCCAAGGCGGAATACGCCGGCAACTTGTAGTTTAGATAAAACGAGAAATTTCGTGAAAATTCTTTCAAACGTGCGTCTCCGCACGGACAAACGGACGTATGAGGGGGGGGGAGGGTAATTTGCCCCCTCCTAATTTTTTTTACTCATAGTTGGGAAAATCTGAACATTTTACCATCCACTGGGAAAATTGAACTGTTGTATTCGTGTGTATTTTATATAGCAAATGCATTTTTTGCAGTAAATTTTGAAGAAAAAAACTTGAAATGGTAAAAACTTCCCATTTTTATGATGAATGTAAAAAATTTTTCACTTCTATTTTCAATTTCTTCTGTTGCAATGTAATTTGGAACGAAGAAAAATGAGAATGAAAAATAATAATTGTTGAATACTGATTTTCTGAATAATTAATTTAACGTAAAATTTAGTTGAGTCGTAATTTCAGGGGGGGTCACTGTAAAGTAACTGGCGAGGTAAAAAAACAAATCAGAAAAGTAGGGAATTTTGAAAATACGAGTTAGGATTTTCATCGATTATGCCCCCCCCCCTAGAAAATGCCTTTGATACGTCCCTGCGTCTCGGCGTCGTGATCGGATAACGAAAACAACATTTACTCGAATGAAACTCCGAGGGAATGTGAAAATTCATGCTTTGAAATTACTTCATTTATGAATTATTGTTTATTCGAAACATTACCGATGAATTTGTTTTAGCGTTAAAAAATTTGCTAATCTTGTTGAAAACTTTCATTTAACGAATCACGAGGGCAGTTTTGTGTGTATTTTGAATAAACGGCGCGTAATGAATGATTAAATGTAGTACAAGGATTTCCAAATACCGAACAAGTTTTATGCCCGATGAACAAAATTACCAACTGATAAAACACGCCGAAGAGAAGAAACTTTTAACATCTTGATAATTTATAATCGTCGATTTCGTGCGAGTTGTGAAAATTAGGCGTCGCATTTTGTATTATTAAACAATGATGGAAACTCATCGAGTAGTTAGTCATGAAATATTCAACCTTTGAGCGATTCCAGGAAAAAACGCGTTTTACTTTAACATAAAGAATCATGAACACGTAAACTCGAAATGAGTCAGTTCATAATGTTCAAATAACCACTAGAAATATCAAAAGATTAAGATTTAAAGATCACGATGTTTGGAAGCGTTTTCTCTGTGGAAGAGTTTTTTTATCAATGGGATTTAACCACCGTCACGAGTTTAGTTCCTTTTTCGGTAAATGTTTCCTTTTTCCTCTTAAGGTGCGTTTAAAAAGTGCCCGATGTGTTGGTTGCTTATGTCGAATGTATTCTCAAAGTAGAGCTGGTAATTTAATATAGGAGATTTGTGAATTTTTGCGAAAAGGTGAAAAGAATCGCGTAAAGGTTGTAACCGGGTAAGCTGTGCAAAAAATTGAAATGAAGGGAGTAGTTAGGTACAGTAGAGATACGTCTATGACGTAAATTTCAAACTCCTACCCCCACCCCTTTTCCAGAACAAAATTCCTAATTAAAAAACAGATTGGAATTTTTCTCAAAAATGGTAAGAGGGGGAGGTTAAAATTTTGGTTTGTGGTAGACCCCTTCTTATCATCTTATCCCCACCAAAATACGTTTCTTGACTTGTTTTTTTTTTAATCATGGCCTCGGTGAGTGAAAATTTTGAAACTTCGGATGCAGGTGCCTTTTTGACCTCAAATAGTAGAATTTTTTTTTCTAAATTTTCGCTCAGCGGAATCATGGCGAAAAACTGAAAAAACGTATATAAATCGACTTTTTAAGTCGAAAAAAATCGCAAAATCATCTAATTCCAGTTTGTTTTTCAATTAGGAATTTTTTTCTCGAAAAGGGAGTAGGAGTCTGAAATTTTGATCATGAACGTATCTCGACTGCACCTCACCATCCCCTTAATTTCTATTTTTTGGACATCTTAGCTGGTTACGGCCTTTGAAAAATTTTCGAGATTAAATTTTTCAATCGCGCGGAAAATACTTGGAATTTTTTCATTAATAAATCTTGATAGGCGGTTTACATATTTCGTCAACGTTTGGTTTTTTTTCATATAAATGGAAAAGCTCCAAGGTATTAGAAGACGACACGAGGAGACGTAAACAATCTCGATGGAAATGATTGATTTGTTACATTTTTTTGTTCGTTTTAATTCGACGGTTTTATTTACAAAGAAAGGTTCTTTCTTACATCGCTATTTTTGCATACGCGAAGCAACGTTCTTAATCTTTCGTCAAGGACTTCAATCGAGCCAAATATGAAAATCAACTTTTTGATCGAAATTACATTAGAGATACTGTATTTCGAGTTGAAACAAATTAGGCTTCGACGGAGGTAATTCGACATTTGGGGAAAATTTGAATTTAAAATTACGAGTTCGATTTTTTTAATATTGAAAAAAATGTTGCTGTGAAATTGCTGGGACATATTTTTCGTTCACTTCGCTTAGCAACGTATTCAACGGTGAATGGTTTTTCGGAATTTCACGTGTAAAAAAATTCTTACCTTCGTGACTCACACATATGCGTTAAAACCGCAAACACGTAGGATGCATTGATTGGGGATATGGAGAGGAGGGTGCGGGGTGCTTAGTTTTTGCGATTTCGTAACAAGGATTATTACGGTTGTAATTTTTTCTCGTCCTCGCTCCGCTCCTAAATTACTTGTATTTTGTAAAATCAAAACGAATTGTTAGACATTAATGCGTCACTTTTATATACTCGTATTACACCGTTACACGTTGTCGTGGTCGGATTTCTTGTTAACTTTGACAGAAGTTTGGCCTACAAGTACGAAAAAATACCTCGTTACGAGCATTTTTAATTTACGCGTTTTTATTTTTATTCGTTATCGTACGCGTACTTGATAGACAAGCTGTTTTTATTCAGCGAGCAGCCAGCTGGCGATTTTGTTCGAGGTTGTGTGGTTTTTTGATGGGATGGATGTTCGAGTTTTAGCGTGATAGAGTAGAATGATGTGTATTGTAGAAGTACAAGCATAATGTTATCGTGCAATCTCTACAATTCCACGACAGATCTCAAACGTTGTGGAAAAATTCCGACGATTTTTCCACTCATTAGATATTTAAAGCGATGTTTTTATGTGGTTGCAACTTTGTTATTGGAGAAAAATATGCGATCTGTATTATTTCTCTTGTAAATATTAGTTAGAATTCCATTGAAAAATAAGTAATCGTATTTCATTAAACGGAGAAACCAAAGAAAGTAACGATGTATCATTATTCATTAAATTGTCAGATATTACGAAAGATTCTCGAGTATCAATGATGTATTTTCTTTTAAAAGCAAAACGAACCTGTGTAAGAAGTGAAAGATTGATAATGGTAATTTCGAAATCATCCGATAAATTGTCTTAATTGATCTGTTTGAAATTGTGATACATTCGGTGATCGCTTTTGGTCACTTGAGATGAAAAATTGCTCCTTTGTTACTATTTTCACGCATCTATTAATTTTTCTATTTGTTGATCGATGATACGAAAGATCAACGAAATCTGATATTTGTCTGTCGAATGTGATATTAAAAGAAAATAGTCGATAAATTCAAGTAGATGATATCAAATTCGTGAATAGCTCATTTTATAGGAATTTTCTTGTATGATAATGTCGTGCAATGTAGTGTGGATTTTTATGTACTTGAAATTTTAATGTATGCACATAAAATATTCATTTATGATGATCGAAATACGTATTTTTCGAGATAAATATGCATAATATGCAAAATTGACGTGGCTGTTATTGGAAATTTTTTTTGATAAGAGCAACGTGGTATAAATAAAAGGGATTCTGGCGTTATTTTCATGTGATTAGACCCTGCAGAACGTGAATTGATCATTGGTTTTTCCATTGGAAGCTTAGTTGTACTTGCACAGTCGTTACATTTGTATGATAAAAGTCGTGCAATTTCAGGAAAAATACGAAGATGTGATTTTGTCCATCTCAAGTCGAACTTTCCAGAGTAATCCATATTTGAAACACGTTTTCCAACTAGTTCGATCCTGCTGGAAACGAACTCACCGTTGGTTTTTCCATCGAAAGCATAGTACAGGCCCGTAGCCAGGATTTTTTACAGTCAGGGCAGATGGAATTGTAATCAGGGCATGAAAATTTTACCAAAAATTATGAGATTCTTTTTTTTTGGGGGGGGGGCGCTAATTTTGTATTCGGTTAATAATTCAAGCAGTCATTATATGTGAG
>QBDW01005697.1:0-39758 GCA_003261595.1 Maconellicoccus hirsutus | reverse complement strand
AAATTTTTTTTATGAAATTTATGTAAAAAACCTTCAAGAATCGAATGAAATCGTGAAACCGACCACCGATCTCAATTCTCGAAATTTCGAGAAAATTTCGATGTTTCAAGTTCAACTTTAAACCACTCTCCTGTAAAATTTTGATTTTGGCCAAGTGGTCCCTTTTCGTATGCGCCCTCACATATATAAACGTAATAATTATGTATCAATGAAAAAGAAATTTATTGAAAAACAACGTTATAGGGATAATGTTGAATCTAAGACAGTATTTAATAGGTATGCAATTATTTTGAATGCAAAATTGCAAAAAATGGAAAAATGATTTTGAAATTTGTTTGAAAGAGGAAAAATTTGCAAATTTGCGAATTCGCCAAACCAGGGCAAAGCGTTCGCCCTGGCTGCCCTGGTGCTGGCTACAGGCCTGTTGTTTAGCATCTATGTTCCGAATTTCCCGTTCCGGGGAATTAATTTTGGTTTTTGCCCTAAAATGACTGTACTATATGAGATGTTTTGAGTTTCCCAAGTGATTCTGTTCCTCGAAAAGTATTAAATATGTATATTATGAGAAGAAGAAACAGCTTGTGATGGTTGAAATACATTTCTGTGCATTTATTTAATAAAAAAACCGGCACCAAGATCTATAAAATGTCTGCAATAATTAAAAGTAAAACTGTTGAGAGCATGATTATGATTAATTGAACGAAGTAGTCGAAGTATGCCAACGCGTACTTAATCTTGTTAAGTAGGTATTTGTACATTGAAATGAAAAGTTATTTCATAATTTTATGGAAAAGTAACACTGAAGTTGTCGAGAAAGGTAGTTAGGTGGGCTCTATGCCTCATGCTCGGCTTCCTTGAGGGGTCCGAACACAGATAATTTCCTTCTTTTTCATTCAGAAAAAGCTCGGATGCGGATAATTTTCCCTTACTATTTCAAAATCAAGGGAAGCCTCACAGCATTTGCCCCGCCAGATGCTTATCTTAAAAGTATTTAGGTATGTTTACTTAAGAGTAATTTTTAGTGAATTAGTTTTCAACAAATACTAAATAAAAAAAAGTATGCTTAAATAATTGCTCTTAGTCTTAATCATTTTTAATAATATTAAATAGAATATTTGATTAAAAAATGATAGTTTTCAGCCACATTAATGATATAAGTTACGTAAACATTTTTCAAAATATTCATTTGATCATTTGAAAATCTTCGGACCTTGGATTAAAATTAGTGTATCATTAATTACTATACATGTGTTAGATTTTCATAACATAAATTAATCCTGGTTTACTTACTTTATCAAAACTCTAAAATTCTGCATAAACGTAATCAAGCTGTAATAACATGACATAATAATGAAATCGTATCGCAAAATATGTATGATGGCTGGTACAGTTTTCTGTTTTAAGATTTTTAGCGTAGAATGATTTCAATTTTTCAATCATTGCTTGATTATTCCGTCAACTTCCTGTTTTTGACGAACGACGACTGAATCATTTTGATAGGTAACTATTCTCTGAATCCTTTACTTTGTGATGATACACGTGATAAATATTTGTAATTTGTATAAACGTGTAAATTCATATCTACTTGATAATTCCATAAAAGGAAAAATATTTTTTACATGCAGACATAAAAAAGTTCATAGGCCTACATTTATGCAAAGAATTTTTATGATTTTCTCTCAATATCCAGTTTAAGGTAGCAAGATTTCTAACGTGGTATTGAGCAAATACCGCTTCATAACTTCATAAGTTCTCAATGGCTTAAAACACCTCTTCTAAATAATACCTTAAAAAATCGCCTCAAGCCTCAGTTGCTATATATGGCGGAAATTGAGGAAAAAGAGTGTAACTGCATTACAAAAAATTAATCCAACAAAGCATTCATTTCGTTTTCTTCATTATTGGAATCTGCACTATTTAACCAAAGCGAACCAGATTGTACCTGAAGTTTTCAAAAAATCGTATCCCAATTCATCAAAATAGTTAACACTAAGCATAGGCCTATAATTACTTCATTGTTTTTCAACATTTCATCAAGAACTCGAACAATTTCTGAAAATTCTGGTCGATCATCAGGTTTGTAACTCCAACAATTACACATCAAGGAATATCTTTAAATGCATAAATAAAAATGCCGATTAGTGATGTGTTTGATCATTTATACCCCATGTACGTAACATCATCAAGTTATTCTACGCATAAAATTTATTACCCACATTTTCAAAGGACATTTTGAAGGCATTTCCATGCGATAACCTGTACGCAAAGCTTGAAATAATTTCTCAAGTTTTGGAAATGACGGATAAGGAACGCCGCCTAGGGTGAATATTTCCCAAAGTAATATTCCATAGGACCATCTGCGCAGCGAATTGGCTTAATTAATGCATGATTCTGCTAAATAATATTTTCCACATGTGGTGGAGTATTTACTCGTGGATTTAAACCTTACACATCTGATTGTTCTGTGTAAATTCTATGAAATAAGGCTTCTGGTGCCATCCACTTTATTGGTAATCTTCCATCGCTTGCTTTTTTGTAATAATCTTTATTTCGAATGTCCCTAGCGAGGCCAAAATCGGCTATTTTCATTATGTAATTATAAGATACCAAGATATTACGAGACGCTAAATCGCGATGTATACACTGTTAACAAAATCAATCCAAATTTTACGTGGGTGGAATTTACTAGTTGTTACGGTTTTAAGAGGAGAGAGGGGTGTTCAGTACCTTTTTAGAAGCTAAATATTCCATGCCGTCGGCTATCTGAAAAGCAAAAATAGCCAGTGTTCTTTCAGACAATTCTATCTTCGTCGTAGAATTCGCAGCAATGGGAAGTTGTTGCCGAAGGAAATTTTGTAAATTTCCATAAGGAGCATATTCCGTAATAATAAGCAAATCGCCTCCTTGACTACAACAACCTAACAAACGAAGAACATTTCCATGCGTTCCGATCAATTTCATCATTTCCATTTCTGTTACAAGATCTATCATATCTGTATCTGAATGAATATCTAAACAATACATTGTGCAAAGAAATCGGAGTAAAACGTTATGTATCTCATGGTCGGTGATGTTGGTTGAAAGAAATAAGAAAAACCGAACCTTTTAACATTTTAACAGCAACTGTTGTTGTTACATTTTCATTTAAAATACCAAGTGCTTCACCCTGTACAACTTTACCAAATTCCCCTTCACCAAGTTTGTTACGAAGAATCAGTTTGCTTCTGGGAAATTCCCACTTATCATCTAAAGGCAGTTCATAGTTTCCTGAAACCATACCGGTGCATTCTTGTGTTCTAAAGTATTCTACGGTGATGTCTGGTAACTCCTAAGTACAAAATTTTTAGGTTATTGAATCATCTTTGGATAGGGTTTCAATTTGTATTCAGTATAATTATATTGCATACCAAAAAACCAGAAGTGTTATTTTGATTTATTTTGCTGATTGTTATTCTCTTAATTTCCCGAGATAATGCTATTGTATCCGGGTCAATTCCATGGAACCTTCTTCTACTTTTTCCAAGACCTCTACTATACATTACATAGTATATGACAAATGAAAAAGCAATTATGACTGCTGTAATTCCAAAATAAAGAAAAGCGTTATTTTGCGAAGTTGATGAAGGATTTTCTGGTAAAGCTCGTTGTTGGTATGAACGAGCATTTCCGTCAAATTTTACAATAACCAGGAGGTCGAATAGCTCCTTTGACAAGCTCATGGTGCAACTGATTTCATCGGAAGATTTTTCAATTACAATACAAGGTAAATCATCGACTTGAACTTCAATGAAGTTTCCAGCATTCATATATTTTCCTTTTATGGTCAATATCCTACTACCATTGGTTGAGTTAATAATAGGCCCAATGAAAATGTCTGTTATTTCTGGATTGACAAATGTGAAATTTTCAAACGAAACAACTGTACGATTGGCTCCGTTAAAAATAACGGGAAAGGACTGTTTAGTAGGTATACCAATGTTGCTTGTTTTACAAACAATTTTTCGTTCATGTTTTATTTTCTGCAGTATTTTACAAGGTTCTGATGCAATGGTTATGCTACTATTCATATCGTTGAGAATTTCTTCCATGTTTTGGCTTAAGATTGTGACATTTGTTCCACCTTCATATGGTCCAAGTAGAGGCCACAATGAAAAATTCGGGTCATTCGGATGTATCCATTTGCCTGAGTTGATATCGCACTGATCCTTAATTTCACAAGAAGGCTTATTCATTTCGTGACACCATCCGCATTTGTATTTTTTGTCTAAAGATAGACAAGAAGCAAAACTTGTCGCCATTATACTACATGTAAAAATTATCACGCTCACATTGTCAGGATTACTTAATGCTACTGAGTGTTTCCATAACACTGACAACGAAGCCGTTACGTGTGGTTTTCTAGCCATGTATTTGAATTTATGAGCTTCACATTCAATTGTATCGCCTTTTATAAAAGCTTTTTCTCTTTCTTCCTTCCTTTCAACGACGAAATCACAAAAAAAATCAGGGTTTTCTTTAACTATATTTATGTTTAAAATGTTAAATGAAATATTTCTTATGGTACCGTTTGATACAAAAATTTCTGTACCTTCTGCGAAAGCTTTGATCATTGGGCAGGGCGTGGACTCGCTACTAGATTGAATTTTTGTGCTTTCTTCCGAAGTACCAATCTTGGGACGAAATCTGGAATGATTTAACCAATGACTTTCTTCACCATGACATTGACTTTTGAGGGTACATTGATTCATGTTATTTATACACCATCCGCAATAATGATTCGTTTTCAGTGTTAAACACTCGACGCAGTCATTAGCCATTTTGTTGCACTTATATAGCACAATGTGATGATTCGGAGGATAACTCAATTTTTCAAGCGTTTGTCGGAGGTTCGCTCCCATAAATATAATAACCTTTGGTGGATCTTCATCGCCATTTTCCTTGTATCTCTCAATTTGAGAAGATGGTGGTCGACAGATGATCTGTGTTTCCGATAATGAGGTCACGATGCACGAATCGTTGTCAATTTGTACTGTAACGTCGTTAATTCGAAAAGCAAAATTGATATTATCTCCATCAATGGTTAGATAATTACCTATGCTACATAATTTGAAAGTAGGATTAGGATATAGTAAAAATCTCGGGTAAGATGTATTGGAAGAAATATGCTCTAGTGCCGGTACATTATCCATTTTGAATCCGTATCCCAAAACTTTCGGGTTGCTTGGGTCTATCGATGAACTATTGACTTGTTGAAAATGAGGTGATACACAAGTCATCCTGGTATCATTGAGTATACTACAAGCGGAATAATTGGATGTTGTACTATTATCAAATATATAAAAACGAGGGTTTTGTATTGATAAAAAGTTTGTACCATCTATGAATATAGTAGCGCCACCAAGAGGTATACTCTTTGGACCTTTAATTACGGAATTGCCTCCATCAATAGATATAATTGTAGGGTCTTCGGTGTACTCAAATTGATCTTTCTCATAATAGCGCAAGGTTTCATCAAACTTTACAGCAATACTACCTTTAAATGGTCCTTTTGAAGATTTGCTAATGCTGCACTTCATCTCGGAAGAAGTGTTACTTGAGACTTCGCAAAGTAAATTGTCATTGATGAATACCTCGAATCGGCTACCAGCATTTAAATTTTTACCTCCAATTGTCAATTCGGTACCTCCCGATTGTGGTGCACGTTTCGGGGAAATATCCTCCACTTCGGGGTTGACAAATTTAAAGAAATCGTTGGATGTAGCGGAATAATTCCCTACCCGTATAAAAACTGGTCCTTCTACAGGCTCTGCTTCAACTAACCGATTCCTTATCAAACACACGATCTGTTTTCCAGGCTTGTATAGATCTTTGTATGGCTTACAAAATGTATTGGCGACTGTTATATTGTTATCTAGGTCTTCAAAGCGTCGTCCTAAATTTTCGCCTTGTATAGTGATATATGTATTTCCTTCCAGAGGTCCTTGTTTGGGCCAGAATCTCGAAATAACCGGATCAGGACATATTTCCGTACGATCGAACCAATGACTTTTTTCACTATGACATTGATTTTTAATGGTACATTCATTCATGCCATTTTTACACCATCCGCATTGATGATTTGTTTTCATTGTTAAACACTCGACGCAGTCATTGGCCATTTTATTGCACTTAAATAGAACAATGTGTATGTTATCCAAATTATCCGACGGGATTGAGTTATTCCATAATACTGCAAATTCAACGGTTATGTTTGGGGTATCCATTGCATATGTGAATTCCATCGTTTCGCATTCTATTTTATTCACGTCATTATGAAAAAAAGCATTTTTATTTGTTAATTTCCCTTCTACGTTGAACTGACAGGAAAATTGGATTTCTTTAAACGTATGTATATTAGTATAGAAATGCACTGATATATTCCTTTTTGTGAGATTTGGTATAATAATTTCTGATTCATTGTTTACCGCCTTGATTCTCGGACAATATGACATTTGATCGTTTAAGATTACGGTACCATCGATACAATTTTTTTTTTTTTTATATATGCATCGATGTTCATTCAAACACCAGTTACATGAGGATCTCGAAATACATGCAGTACAAGAAGTATATAGACTACAATCGAAAAAGAAGAAGGTGGTACGAGCAAGAGTGAAATTAGTGGTAGTTTTAAGTACGAGATCAGCTCTGATATGTTGATGACCAGGAGGTATCTTTGGCAATGAAGAAACATCAGGTGTTTTACAAGTCATCACATTGTAGTTCCTCTCGACAGCATCTGTAGATCGACTTTCTGCATCGTCAAAAGAGAAAACGCAAATAAACGCAGATGCACCAAGCCTGGGTAAATTTTCAAAATCAAACCGCACATCGGTTTTAGTTTCAATCAATGTCTCCGTAGGTGTAATGCTCGAGACTAAGATGCACCTTCCTGTTTTCTGAATCCAAGATGGTACATTAGAAATGGAGGTCGAAGTATTACATCTTCTCTGCGAACAGCATTCGTTTCGTGTATAGCACCAACCACAAAATGAATTTTTGGCATTAATACAATCAATGCATGTTTTAAATTCACTGCAATCATAAAGATTCAGTTTGGTTAATTTACGTTCAGTCATAATATATAAAAAATTCCCCTTTGAGTCAAACAGCATATCAGAGTTTACAGGGAACCCTTCGTCTATTGATATGTCTGACATTTCAGACACGTTACTAGTACTCTTCAGTAGGATTTTTTTCACGTGACCAGAATTGGTACCTACATAAGCGACGTTCTGTCCATTAACTAAATTTACAGCGATGGATGTTAATAAAGTTCGGTCAAATGTTATCACGGTAGATGCTAATAATGATATTTCGCCATCGATAGGAGTGTTTTCGATAGATCCACAAAATTCGTCGTTTATTACTGTTCCGGTGCTGGTGCATTTTTGATTAAGTGATGCAAATTCCGAAGCCAAATATCCTTTACCTTGATGACAGTTTTTAATGTTTTCAGTGAACTTCGCATTTACCGCTTTCAATGAATAAATACACAAAGCGCTATGTTCGTTAGGTTTATCTGATTCTTTCTTTGTAAGTTCATTAGACTTGTTTCGAGCGAATACCGCAAAAAGAACATCATCTGACGTTTGAATTCCCAACGATGTTGCTAATTCTTTCGCCGGCTTGCTAATAAATGTCGCTTGAACTAAATCATATTGTTCGCCATCTCCCTTGGAACATTTAATTGGAATTTGAGTATACGAATTAAAATTGACGTCCTCGGAGCAAATGCGAACTAATTTTGATACATAAGGAGCAGACGAATCGATGGATTTTCTTCGAGTTGTCAAAAAATAATTAAAGGATCCCAAGTTGAATCCAGATACGTAATTCACAAAGTAATCGCGTCGTTGAAGGGTGATATTTTTAATCAAATTTAGCGAATTATTATCATCTAAATCTCTTAACGTGACTGTTGGAAGTATTTCATGATCACTCGAGTGACGTGTAACACCAACATACAATACTTCACGTCGTAATCCTTTCAACGGCAACCTCGTACCTAGAAATGCCACAGTTGATGAGTCAGCATCGGTAGCCGCCACTGGTTGATACACTTTTCGAGAATTTGTCATATTTCTGATATCATATAGCGAACAAAGTCCTTGAAAAACATTACCACATGCTATAAGTTCAGAGGCTTCCTTATCAATCACCAAAACTTTATTATAATTGCTTGTTAACTTCTTCTGAATGTATATAGGACAATGGTTGATAGTACATTCCGGCGAATCCATTACTGGGCCGGTTGTAAAGTTACCTATCAATGTTAGATCAGATGTTAATTGATACAGTCGGTTTACCCCTCCGATGAATATGGTTTCTTCATTGTTGTCGACTCGTAAAACTAAATGGTTGAACTTTACGGTATCGTCGTCAGCTCTAAATTCTTGAAAATCATTCATCAATTCTGCGACAGCAAATACCAAGTTGAAGAGGAGCAGCAACCACATACCTTTGAATAGCACGTACATTATGTTACCGTTTTGGAATAATTCGATACTCTGAGAAGAATGCAAATAAAATTGTTCTTTAGAATTATGAATTGTAGGTAGTAATTCATACTCCGCCTCTTTTGATAAATCCTCGTGTAGAGGAAAATGCGGGTAATTCTTTTTGAATTCAAATAATTTTTTTTTGAAATTTAATTTTAAAAGTCATCTCATGTTTCGTAAATCGTAATGAAAAAAAAAAGCCCTCGCAGCTGTTGTAAAGCTTTTCAAGCCAAGTTTTCTTGTCGAATGTGAGGTCGTCGATCTAAATTCAGTATACGAGTTTAAAGCAGTCAATGTTGTCAAGTAAAATAAAATTAAGTCTTGAAAATCTTTTAAAAAACGGCCTCGGATTAATCAGACACCCGGTACCTGGAACTTTGTTATAACTATAAGCAAAATACTTCATCTGTTGTACATTTTCTGGTTCTAAGTACGCAGCCATCAGTTTAAGATTGACAATAATTTCATTTATAATTACATAAAATTTAGTTGGTCTTTGACTTTTTGCTGACTTTTGAAAAATAATTTACTTTTACTCGAAATTCTTCCAATCTTTGATAAAAATAAGGGTTTCAATAATTCCTGGATACATTTTAAATTTTCGTCGTCGTTAATTAATCATAGTAAATATACTTACTTACTTTATCAAAAGTCCAAAATTCTACATAGGCTAAAAATACCCGAGCTGTGATATGATGTCAATAATGAAACCACATCGCAAAATATATAGATATGACTGAACTATACAGTTTTCTGTTTTTAGATTTTCAGCGAAGCATGATTTCAGTGTTCAATCATTGCTTGATTATTCCATCAACTTCCTGTTTTTAAGGAGTGAATCATTTTGATAGCTATTTCCCGAATCCCTTCACTTCGTTGTAATGCACGTCATGAATAATTCACATAAACGTGTAAGTTCACACCTATTGAATAATTTCATAAAAGGGAGAAATATTTTTTGCCAGTAAATGCGAAAAAGTTTATTAATCATTATGTATTAAGCTATACAAATAAACGCTATCAATTTCAGATCAAAAACAAAAATTGTTATAAAATGGAGCTAAGATCAATCAGACATCCGGTATCTGCCTGCATGACGTCGTAAACTTGCTGCAATTGATGCGATAATTTATGCGTTTGCGAAATCTTATCTTTCTTCAAAGTGATCATTAAGGGGTCCCTGTATTTCACCGCGTAGCCATACAATTCATAAAGAACAACATTTTCATCAAATTTAGTAGAGTACGAGTGTTCTTTGTATATTGCATTCATTCCACCTGAGATCGGCGGCATTGATTTAACGAATAAGTAATACCTTTCCACCATCTGCTTATACCTTGGGATATCCTTCGCGTATAGTAGCTTCGAACAGGGCGAATCCTTGGTTATATGATGTTCCGAAGTGGAACACGAATCCATGAAGGCTTGGGCAACTACACCGAGACACGAATCCACAGTGTTTGACTTGTTAACGTCGAATAAAAAGTCAGGATTTTTTATCAAATTCACCCAAAAACGTAAAGGCAAGCTGTTATTTTTCCACGTGTGTACTACCGCAGGATCGACAACACCGTGTTTTGATGCTTGATCGTCCAAGAAATCGAAAAGATACTTGATGACTGTAGGAAAAGTACCGTGAGAATAATCTGTACTAAATATAGCCTCGAACAAATCGTCTACAAATTTTTGTAATGCGCATTTGGTGGCTAATAACCTTGTCAGGTAAATTTCAGATATTAGCTTTGAGTCGGTGTTTTGATCATTGTTATTTAAATCGGAGGGTTTAACGAGATGCCATTCTTGGTATTTAACTTCAGTATTCTCCATCAAATTCCACCTGGACGAAGAATTTGATGGTTGTTGTTTCAATTTACGGGAATTGCGTGATTTTTCCATTTTATTTGAAAATTTTTTCAAAGTATTCGTGGACTCACTTCCAGCTGAAATTAAAATTAACGTTTCACCGTCAAGAATTCCGTAATCAGCCAGAGTGTTTTTTTTCCTCCAATCGTCCTCAATTTTTGAGTTGGAGTCTTCGTCCAACAAAATCTCTCCTGTTGATTCACGTTGCATGTATAATTCCAAAAGTTGAAGACGTTGGTTGTAATTTATATTACGGCAGATGACGTCGAATCTGTTGATAATTTTTTGTTTAACTTGAGATATCGCGTCGCAATCGAGTACTTTGACTGGAAATTTCACCATAACTGATTTTAATTCTGTAGCATGTGAAATCTGTTCAGATAGACGAATATTTATGGTGATAGGATTATATTTGACGAGTTGTCGAAGTAATTTTGCTTGGCTCAAGCTATATTTTGCTTCAGATGTTATAACATCTACAGGCCCTTTGTTGACTTGCTGCGTGATGGCTTTGAATAACATGTACAAAGATTTACCAACTCGATCACCGAGAAATTTATAAAGTAAGAAAGTTAACCAACCTGAGAGCATTTTTTCCACTATGCTATCGGAGCCTCGAAGTAATAGCTTAAGATTGCGCTTGGTTTTAATACATTTGCCGATGTACTCTGCTAATAATGTTGTAACAATTTCGGTGCAATATTCAATTTTGTTTTGCAACGATAGCAAGATCAATGCAGACACATCTGCTCGATCATTCATGGAAAAATTTTCATCGTTTTCTAACGTCTGAACAAACAATAGTAAAAATCTCTTGTCAAGAATTAGTTGGTTAAATAACTCCAAACCTTTTTTTGAACCAACTGATTCTACATCATCTCTCAGCAAATTGGAATGCTCTGAGTAGGGGAATAAAAATTTCACGATGCATGAGTGAAATTCCAGAAAAGGGATATGAGCTGTTGAAGGGTCTGATTCGAAATCGTTCATTTCTGTTTGTAATTCTGTAAAAGCTTCTTTACATTCAAAAGCCACTTGCGACTCTAGTTCAATTATTTGTTCTTGGATTTTCTTAGATGCTTTTGTTTTTACGGATTTTACTTTTCTGCGGTAAAACATGTAAAAAATGATGAGTGATAAGATTACCACTAAAATTGCAATACCAACGTATGTGAAGACGTGTTTAGACGAAATGGATGGATTGTTCAGCAGAGTAGTACGTTGCTGGTATAAACGAGTATTTCCGTCAAATTTTACAACAACTACGAAGTCCCGTAGCTCATTTGACGAGTTCATAGTGCAATGGATTGTTTGGGGAGATGTTTTGATAACAATGCAAGGTAAATCATCGACTAGAACTTCAACAGTTTGTCCAGCATTCATGTAGTTACCTATTATTATCAATAACCTACTACCATTGATTAAGTTACGATTAACACTCTCAAAGGAAATATTATTTATTTTCGGATTGGCAAATGTGAAATTCTCAAACGACATGACCGTAAGATTGGCTCCTTTAATAACAACTGGAAAGGATTCTTTAGCAGGTATACCAGTGTTGCTTGTTTTACAAACGATTTCTTGATTGTGTATTATTTTCTGTAGTATTTTACAAGGTTTTGAAGCAATAGTTACGCTGCAATTCACGTCGTTGAAAATTTCTTTCATGTTTCGGCCTAAGATTTCGATGTTTGTTCCTCCTTCATATGGTCCAAGCAGTGGCAAAAATGAAAAACTTGGGTCATTTGGATAAATCCATTCGCCTAGGTTATCATCGCACTGACTCTTAATTTCACATGTAGGCTTATTCTTTTTATGACACCATCCACATCCGTATTTCTCATGTAAAGACAGACATTTATCAGAATCTGTCGCCATTAAACTACATGTATAAATTGTCAGGCTCATGTTGTCTGGATTGTCTAAAGATAGCGAGTAGTTCCATAGCACTGACAATGAAACAGTCACGTGGAGTTCTCGGAATATGTGGTGGAATTTGTGAGCTCCACATGTGATTGTATCATTTGTCAGAATGGCGTTTTCTTTCTCTGCCTTACCTCTGATGATGAATTGGCAAAAAAATTTCGGTTTTTTAAATACATTTACGTTCAGAATATTAACTGTGATATTTCTTACGGTACCGTTTGATACGAGCATTTCCGTGTTTTCTGCTGAAGCTTTGATCATAGGGCAACGCGTGGATTCAGGTCGAATCACATGCGATGTGTTTAGATTTTCAATGTAAAGGACAGTAGAATTTTTACTGCCCAATGGAATTTTTCCAACGCAAGGAGGATGATTACTCATGGACCAATGACAAGGGAATGTAGAAGAAACGCAAGATACGCAGTTGGCATATGTACAACAATTAAAGAATGTATAGTTAGTTTCAAATAATTTGAGTCCATCACTTGCCTTAATCGATAATTTCGCCGAAATATTAAGACGTGGAGATACCGATGACAACGAAGACAAATCCGGCATGGGACAAGTAATAATAGAAGTATTCGCTGGTGAAGCTTTCACCAACAATTCTTCATCGAAATTAAATGCGCAGAAAAGTGAATCCGATTTCACGATAGGAAAGCCTTCTACATGGAATTCTAATTTCAATGCTTCATCAGAGCCGAGCGAATGTACTTTAGGGGTGATGTCCTTAAGCACCGCACATGTACCTTTGTTACAGGAACCCCACGAGTGAAGAGAAACGCAGTCATCCTTCAAGGCGCATTTGTACGAGTTACACCATCCACAAAACGGATTCTTAGTTTTCATGCAATTCTGATGAGTATTCCATTCACCACAATCCAACATTTTCATCCTAGTCAGTTTATTTCGAGTCATTATAAATAAATCCCTTTTTAACCTGTCCATAAGTATGTCAGAATGCACTGGAAATCCTTCGTCTATTGCAATTTCATCAAATGGAAATGCGTGAGTCCTATTTTTGACCAGAATTTTCTTCAAATGGCCGGTTTCTGTACCGATAAATACGCCCACGCTGTCTTGAATGACCACAGAGGTCACCGCTGTCAAAGTGATATTAAAGATAATCGTAGGAATCGTACTGAATGGTAATGCAGCTTCTGGAATCGTACTCCAGTTTTGTCGAATACCACAAAAACTCTCGTTTGTTTGAAATGCATCTTGAATAGAAACACATTTCACCTTGGAAGGTAGTATGGAATTGTTTGCAAACTCATCATTAATATCTTTCAACGAGAACATGCACAAAGCGCTGTATTTACTTGTATTTTCAAAGTTGCCGAAACCAAGTGGTTCATTTTGTGTAAAAGTCACAAATAGTATTTCGCTAGAAGTGAAGCCCAACGACGAGGCCACCTTAGAGCTGAAGTTGTAGTAATGTGCAGCTTGAGCGATATCGTAATGCTGACCATCTTTACTGTAACATTCGAAAGGGATATCCTCATATGTGAAATCATCTTTACCCTCTCGGTGTATTTTGATCAATTTCGATGCAAGAGAGGAAGTCATCAAAGAAGGATTCATGTGTACAGCAATAAAATAAGTGGATTTTCCAGAACTAAATCCATAAATATATTTCACTGTGTAATTATTCTGGTAAAAGGGATCAAGCAAAATGAAGGCACCAATTTTTTGTCCGTTCTTTATATTCAAGCTTGAAAATGATGAAGATTCCGTTTGTGGATTTCCCAATGTCTGAGGCATTATATCGGTTGCATCTGTAGCAATAAAGGCAATTGCATCCGTAGCTATGAATGGTTCAGATAGGATTGTTTTAGCATTTGATATGTTCATGATATCATGTTTCATGCAAGTTTCACGAGAAACATTGCCGCATGATATCAAAGCTCCATCAACCTTAATTAAAAACTTATTGTAATTATGTATTGATGGATTAATCGCACCCGTGCTGTACTTCGCTCGTAATTGCAAGTCAAATGATATTTGATAAATTTTATCAACAGCGCCTATGAATAAATCTTTGCGGGTTTCGTCCAATATTAAGCGAGTAAATTTCGAGGTATCGTTTCCCACAAAAGTTACATTCTTTTCACTTGGATGAATTTCTTTTGTAAAAAAGAAAAATGCGAGTCCTAGAAATTCCAATGGTAGTTTACCGAAGAAAGACATTCTAATCGGATATCATTGACCCTCTATTAAGTGAAATAATTACTTGATCATCGGCATTATCATCTTCCTTAATTGTATTTTTTCTTCCTGATACTTGCGAATGGATTTCAACTGAAATAAAACGTGATATACTCGTAGTACATTAAATGTATTTTTATTTTCACGCAACGCGGCCAATATTTTTCACCGTTCATCTTACGTCAAATTACTACATGTTTAAGGTAAATGCTAAAGTATAAATAACAAAAAATATTCTTACCTTTACGAAAATAATTCAACGAATTTTTCAGCGCGTGAACTTTAGTAACAGATACTTTCCGATTTGGTCATTAAATTGAAACACTCGAGTTTAAACATCTCATTCGGCGTTTAGCGATAATTTAATGATAAATATGTTTTATCACATTTTCACCGTTTTTCCCGATAATATGGGGAAACTATTGACAATTTTATTCCCAGTAAAGCAATACCAGTATCTCATTAGATGAAATCGCTTGCATCACAATTTCATTTTTAATGTAGATCATTTGAGTTCTCAACTCAAAAAAAAATTACAGATTGCATAAGCAACAGCCTATATGAGTGTAATTAAAAATTTTGTGAGTTGGTATGTGATTAACAACAGTAATTAATTGTGGAATAATTTCAAAGCAAATACGTAGACTACATTTTATAGAAAATTAAATACAAAATCAAAACAGATATCTACGATTAAATTATCTAGAAATTGTGAGAAACGCTTAAACGTAACAAATTTTTGAAAATTTTAAGTATAAGCAGAAAAACCATTATAAATTTACAAACTAACTACCGAATTAAAATCATCGTTAGCGATACAATGTTGGCGTTGTACTCCTTTGAAAGTCGTGTAATAAAATAAATTTGTCAAAAGACTTGTTTTCTTTTAATGCTTTTATCAACTGCTCCTTAAATTTAACAGCATATTCGTGTAATTTTTCAAGACCCACATCGGTATTGAATTCAGACCCGTCTACGCTCGAATGTTGAGAAAGCATCGTTTTTATATCTTGATCCAAAACAGAAGGCAGGGTTTTAATATAAGAATAATAATTGTATACTAATTCCTTATATCGCGGGATATCCTTCGCGTACAACAGCTTAGCACTTGGCGAATCCTTGGTGAGGTGGCCATCTGAAGTGGAGCATGAATCCATGAAGGCTTGAGCAACTACACTGAGACATGCATCAACAATATTCGATTTGTCTATATCGAATAGAAAGTTGGGATTTTTGATTAAATTTACCCAAAAACGTAAGGGGAGGCTGTTATTTTTCCATGCATGTACCACCTCAGGATCAAGGATACCATGTTGCAACGCTTGATCATCCAAGAAATCGAACATGTATTTGATGGCTAAAGGGAAAGTATCCTCTGCATAATTTGTGCTAAATATAGTCTGGAATAAATCATCTACGAATTTCTGCAACGTGCCTTTAGTAGCTAGTAACCTCGTGGAGTAGATTTCTGATATCAATTTAACATCATTTTCTGAATTATCATTGCCATGGTCATGATTTCGAACTAAATGCCACTCTTTGTACATAACTTCGTTATCTGAGCATGAAGTTAAAGGAGACCAGTGAAATTGTTTTGCAGAACTTTCAGAAACTGATCTCTCCGATGCGTTGCTAATCAACCGTTGTCTATCAGATTGCCCTTTTGACAATGTGGTATTTTTAGAAACGATAATTTTGTTTGATTCATAACTGTTCAATCGTTCCGTTCTATCTCTTGGGAACGATAAAAATTGAAAGCTTTTCAAAATTGGTGACTTCATTGGCTCGGAGCTATTCAGATAACCTATTTTGTCAATTGATATAGTCGATGAAGTGAATACGGATCCGTGCTCAAGTGAGACTAGATTGAAAATTGATCCATCAGGTACGCCGTAATGACGCAAAGTGTTTTTTTTCCTCCAACCGGCCTCAATTTCCGAATCAACATCATCGTCATATAAAGTTTTCCTTGTGAAGGTATCAGTTACCCATTGAATGTCGAATTCTGAATGTTTAGGGCGTTGGCTAAATCCCGTGGTGCGATACATGATATCCAAGGCTTTTTCTTTTACTTGTGATATTGTGTCGCAATCCAATACCTTGACCGGTATGTTTCTGATCATTGAAGGAAGCCCTTCAACGAAATCGGCATTCACGTGTAAAGGTCGAGTGACATAGACGGTCAGAGTCTCGTAATCGATACATTGACGGATTAGTTTTTCTTGACTTAGGGAGTACTTCGCTTCGGATGTAATCATGTCCACAGGTCCTTTGTAGACGTGCTGTTTGATGGCTCTGAAAAGCATGTATAGGGATTCGCCTGCGCGCTCTTTGAGGAATCCGTAAAGCAATAAGGTAAACCAAGAAGACAGCATTTTTTCAACAACGCTTTCAGTTCGTCGTAGCAATAGTTTCGGGTGACGTTTGCCATCGACGTATTTTTCGATTAATTCTGCCAATAGGATTTTAAGAATGTCCGTACAATATCCCATTTTGTTCTGTAGAGCCATCATGATCATAGATGCTACTTTGATTCGATCAGACATGGAAAAGTTGTCGTTTGCTTCCAATGTGCGAATAAATAATAGCAAGAATGTTTTCTTCATTATTAATTTGCCGAATAAATTCAATTTTTCCTTTTCATAGAAATTTCCCGAGGTTTCTTCTGGGACAATGGGGTAACTTCCTGTGCTGGGAAATAAGATGTTCTTAATGTATTTGCGATATTCTAGGAAGGGAATATTATCGAGTGATACGTTCGATTTGAAGTCCGGCATTTCGGTTTGTAATTCAGCGAACGCTTCTTTACATTCCGTGGCCACGTGTAATTCCAATTTTTCAATTTTGTTTTGCAATTTTTTCGCAGTTTTGGATTTTTCATTGATACGTTTCTTTTGTTTCATCGAAATGAATACAAATGTGACGACTATGATGAGTACGAGAAATGATATCGCACCGTAGAACTTGTATACGTGTTTCTCGTTTGTCGAGTCTTTTTGTGCAAAGATTGTAATTACTCGATAACATGAGTTATTACTGGTGTTTTCTCGGATCATTCCTGATGAGTCGAATTCCGAGAGACAGTTTGAAACGTTTTCGTATGCTTCGTCGATGGTTGGATTATAGTCTTTGACGTTGGTTATTTGCCATTCGGGAAAAAGTGGCGAAACATTACCAGAATATAGTACAAATTTGGGGTATAATTTCTCGATGGAAATATCTTTAGCTTCCTGATTATTGCTTATTTTAATTCCATAATCGAACTGCGATACATTCTTTATATCAGTGTTGGTGAAAATACCATTTAAATCTTCCATAACTGGTGATGAGCAGTTCATTGAGGAATCGCCACTTGGATTACATTTGGTGCAATAACGCTTGGTTTGCTTATCGTTCAGAACGCAGAATTGTGGATTCACTGCTGACTGCAAATTATTTCCTTGTACAAATATTACAATACCACCAGTTGGTATTCCTCTTGGTTTACTTAGGACCTCATCCTTGGCAAATTCGTCTTGTTTTGTGGTAGACCTGTATCTATATGTATTATTCTTGAAAATGCGATTATTGCCATCAAATAGCACACTGACTGAGCCTTTCGAGCAAGTAATGCATGGACTAGTGAAACACTTGATTTCATTGGTATTGTTTGAAAAAATAATACACGGTGAGTCATCGATAAATATTTTAACTAAACGTCCTGCATTCATGTGTTTACCCTTGAATGATAACTCTGTGGCACCATATCTTGGTCCTTGCGTAGGCAAGAAACTGTCAATTTTAGGATCAACGAATGTGTAATTTTGCAGTGATTTCACAGTTAAATTTCCCATGTGAAATAATATTGGGCCTTCGCCAGTCCTTCGCGAATTATCACGTTCTATCTCACAAACGATTTCTTGTCCTGGTAGACATGAATGTTTATGAATTCGGCAAGGTGCTTTAGCAACTGTAATGTTATTAATGCCTTCATACTTTCGTAGGTTTTTGCATAAGATGGTAATGCCTGTGCCGCCTTCGTATGGTCCTAGGCGAGGCCAGAATTGAATATCTTTTTTAGGAATGTCTACGTACTCGTAGGAATTATTTTCGAATGTGCAAGCTTTTCCATTAAATTTTACCGTGATTGAACCATTCAACGGTTTTTGCGATGGTGTCGTTTTGCATTTGATTTCGTGGGAAGTATTTGCGAAAATTTCACATGGTAAATTATTGATGAAAACTTCGATCAAGTTTCCTGCATTCAAATGTTGACCTTGTAGAGTGAGCGTTGTTCCACCTTCGATTGGTCCACTGTTAGGCGAACAATGTTCTATTATTGGCTGAACAAATGAAAAATTTCGTTTCGATTTAATTCGCTGTTTGTTAATGTTTAATACAACCGGCCCCTTATGTGTAGGAATCTGTGACGAGCTATCGTGTTTTACCTGACAAGAAAGTTCATTTTTTGATTTGCTCACCGGAGTACAAGGTACATCGGCTATGGTAATATTGTAGCGATCGATTTCAAGAAATTGAGGGAGATTTGTGACGGATATGCGGATAATTGTTTTACTGTCACGTGGACCTATTTCTGGCTGGAAGGATACGATAAAGGGTTCCTCACACGAGAGGCTATTATTCGTCCAATGGCTTGAATCATTACTACATTGCGCTTTGATTTCGCAACTATGCGTTTTTTTACACCATCCGCAATTATACGTTTGATTTAAAGATGAGCAAGTGATACAATTATTTGCCATTTGATAGCATTTGTAAATTATGAACTGTATTGGACTAATATCCTGCAACGTTTCATGTATTCCCGAAATTTTTTGCAACACTGTTAATGAACCTGTTGTGCTTACAGCATTCTTTTTGTATTTGAATGTGAATGACGAACATTTAACTTTATTACTAGATGTACGAAACGCCGTCACGCGATCTTCAGTTTCATTAGTTTGGAATTTACATAAGAGGTTATTTTGTTCAGTTTCGTTGATTGCCGCATGCACTTCTATTTCCTTTTCAGTGTTGGCTGATATCATGATGACATCTTTATTTGTCTCAACTTCACACTCATGTGATTTATTGTTGCCCACGAAACCAAGATTTTTGCAATTCGTTGCGACGTCGTGCATGCATTTGTTCTTTAATGTGCACCAATTGCATAAAAATGAAGAAACACATGATGCAAACGATGTGTAACTTCCACAATCGTAAAACGTGTAATCTATTTCGGCGAACTCTGAATTCTTTGTCGTATTTATTGATATCTTCGCTTTAATATCGTGACGTCCCGGTAAAACAGGTGGTATTAAATGGATGTCTGGTACATCGCATTTCACGTTATTATCGGAACGAAGAGAACTTGTCGCGTTTGTACACAAAACAGTATCATCAAAACGAAACACGCACATGAGTTGACCCTGGAAGTCGGGTATTGGTTGAATAGTTAATTGTAAAGTGTAAGAAGAACTTTCCAGTGGATAAGCCGATGGAATCACATTGTGGATCACCGAGCATTTACCAGATTCACAAGAAGTCCAAAAACGCTTATCACTGCAATTACTTTTCAAGCTACATTTCCTCATGTTTGAACACCACCCATAATATGAAATCTTAGCAGCTGCGCAATCCCAATATGACACCAAACCATAGCAGTTTGGTTGGCATACTTTGATCCGGGTCAATTTATGTTTGGTTAAGGCATATAAATAATCTCCTGTCCAATCGAAAAACAGATCAGAATTCACAGGTGACCCTTCATCAACCGAAACATCAGAATGTTGGAAAGGAATAACCGAATTCTCAAAAGTTATCTCTTTCAAGTGACCATCATGTGTTCCAACAAACGCAACAGTATAATTCTGGAACGTGCTAAAAGTAACTGCTGTTATAAGAGTATCAAAGGTGATTACTGGTTCCGCAGATGTTGCAATTTTTTTCATTTCTTTGCTATTAATAGAATTTGTGACCATATTTTGGGATTCTTCTGCAGTAATTTTCTTGTTTTGCTTGAGTTTTTTTTCAATTTCGCTTAGCGAGTATATACATAATGCGCTAGCTTTTTTTAAAGTTCCTGAAGCATCTTCCTGAAATTGTTTACTTTGTGCGAACACCACAAACAGTACTTCTGTGGTTGTATTGATTCCTAATAATTTTGCCAACTTGGGACTTGGTACATTAACAAATGCAGCTTGCACTAAGTCATACGTAGAATCTTCATTCGATTTACACTCTATAGAAATTTGGGAATTCAAATGTTCGGAACTCTTGTTAGCGTTACTTACCCTAGATAATATAGGAGTGTAATGCGAATCGGGTGAAGTATTCTTTAGTGTCGTTATGAAGTAAGTGAATTCTCCAAAATGAAATCCATAAATGTAATTGATTAAGTATTTGTTGGGATATTTTATACAAGAGGATATGTTCATTCGATCATCTCCTTTTTCGATAATTATCAGGGTATTGTATTCGTTCAAGCCTGTTAGATTATTTTTTGAGAATCTTGTCTGATTATCTCTCTTGAGGACGAGGGCGAAATCCAAACGTGACTTGTCTCGTGGTTTCTGCTGTAGCTTCTCTTGATTTCCTGTTATAACTGCTACATACGTATCCTTTTCATTAATTTCAACAGGTATCGGAATACTTCTATTTCTTTTTGATATATCAGACACATCATGCATGAAGCATATGCCATTAGAACCATTGTTACAAAATATTAATTCATCTCCATAAATTGTAAGTAATTTATTTTGCATTTGATGTTGATTGTTATCCGGTTTGGTGGAAAAACTACGTGTGAGGTTTAAATCTGGCATTAACTGGTATATGCGATTTACAGCACCAACAAACACTTGTTTTCGCACTTTATCTACCAACAAATTATTAAAATTCGATGTTTCATCAAGTTTTACACCTTTTGCACTAGGAAATACGTCGAAGCTTTCATCTGATTCGACATTTTTGCATACAAGACAAAGATAATAGAATAATGAAACGAAAACGAAGTTGCGATGAAAATGCATTTTCAAATCGTGTAAGTTTTTTTCTTTTGTACTGCTGATACTAATCAATCAAAATTTCTTATTGATGTTCATCTTCGTTCAACTGGTATGAAAGCCTTTGGTCTGAAATAAAAAAGTGTATATTTATGCATCGCTGCCTCATAATGCATCAGCGCATATGATTCACTTTCTAATTATATTATCTATTTTTTTGGGCAACGAACTTTTAATGCAAAAGAAGAAATTAAGGCTCAAAACGCAAATGAAACACACCATATGAATGTTATGGTATTTACCTAACTAACTACTTACAATACTTCTCGCCAAATTTAATTTTTTTTTTTGGTAGGTAATGCATTTGCACGCTGCATCGCCAAAAAAAATATAATCATTAATAAGAATGTTTTTGAAAATACTCGTAATTTAATTTAGTTTTTTTAAGCTTCCTCCTTAATTTTAGAAAATTTACTAGTTAATCTTTTTCCATTATGCAGCATTTTTTTTACATTGGTTATGAATTTTTGATGTTTTTTCAAAATGATTTTCGTAGAAAGAATTGATCAAAAATATTCAAAACTGGCAAGGAGACCTCTCGAGATATCTGGCTCGGATTTAAACGAGAGTTAGATTTTTGGAAAGAGCATGTCGAAAAACCCCCAAAACCAAAATTTTACCTGGCCAAGTCAACTTTTAGATTTTTTGCGAATTTTTGAATTTTGAAAATTACAAAATTTCTACCTATTAAAAATAAAAAATGAAAAAAAATCTAGAAAATAATATTAAATCCCGCAACAGTCATTTTCCCCCTAATTTAAACCCCTGTTCTGGAGCCTCCAGCGAGATTTTTATTTTTCTCCAGAAACTTTGAAATGCTCCGATTGAAAAAAAAAATGTATTTCGTCGACGCATGCTGGAATCTACTGGAAAATAGTTTTCCCCTTAATTCGAGCCATTTTTCAGTCGATTCCAGCATGCGTTGATGAAGTACAGATTTTTTTTTCGATTTGTAATACTTCGCTATGAAAAAACTGATTCACGAAAACCCACTTGAGGTGTCCGGCTGGAATTTTCTGAAAATGTGGTCAAGTCGATTCGGAAAGTCGGGAATAAGAGGGAACCGAAACTCCAAAATATTCTTGAAATTATTTCAAACAAGAAATGTTATACGACCCATCACCCAAAAATCAGTATAGTACATTTTGAGAAAAAAATCGCGCGCGCGTAATCGGTACTTCCCACTGTGCTGTAGCGTCTCGTTCAGTTACGCGCGTTGCTGTGTAGGCAATTAGGCATGTTACTACAGACCTATCGCGGAGCCATGCGCAACGGTGAACAAGGCGCTACCGCGTAGTGGGAAGTTTCTCCCAACGCGCGCGCACGGTTTTTGCGATTTTTGATCACGGCCCCGGGGAGGCAAAATTTTGAAAAAATATGTGAAATTATGGGGTTAAAAATACATTGAAAAAATGAGGTTTGAAAATTTTTCCGAGTGATATAGACACTTAAAAAAAATAACTGAAGTCAAAAATGCTTGTTTGGAGAGAAAAAATTGAAATGGGGGGTTGTTGATTTTTTCATGGAAGGCCCTTGTGAGGGTCTACCACGTACTAGAATTTCAATGAATTCCGTAAACTATAATTTGAGAAAAAAATTCCCATCTGATTTTAGAAAAAAAATTTATTTCTCAAAAATGGGGGGAGGGGAAGCTGAAATTTTGGTTATGAACATTTCTCGATGGTACCCACCTAATACCCAAATATCATCAAAATCTGGATCCTGAGGCAGATTGCTTGTGCTTATCTGCCTGTTGCCTTTCAATCATGAGAAAAGGAAAATTTTGAATTTAGTACGTCACCAATTTCTTTTAAATAAATATGCAAAGGTAAGTTACTCACCTGAAGAAGATAATTGTGGAGAAAAGTTGGAACAGAATGAGGATCAAATTTTTGAAAAAAAGAATTGTTTTAACATTAACAAATTTATATGTTATAACATACCAGAAAAATTATGCACCAAGTGCCATTGATAGTTTCCTGCATTGAAATATCAAGTTTGAAAAAAAAAACAACGCTATTCAGAGTGAAACGATGAAATATCAACCATTGTATCCAATGCAAAGATATCAGACAGATGGTTCATAATGATAAGAGTCACATTCTGAAGTGATAATTCATAAAATTACATACGTGTGTAGGTAACCATTTCCGTTGATCAATATTATCTCAATTCGCCTCGCATTCCTCGGAAATACTCATGATCAAAATTCATTTCTCTTACATTGTTGGTTGAATGTTGCAACAATATATACGTATTACGCATGTATATTGCCAAATTGAAATGAATTTTAATTTAGCTTTGGTTTTTCTTTACTTCTGAATCAAGAAAGTAAAGATGACTGATAAACATGATAGATAAAGTAGGTAAATAATTCGCAAAGTACTTACAAAAAAAATTTCAATATATTTCCAAAGCAATTTATTGTGAAAAAAAATACAAACGAAATTACAATGCATGAATAAAATTGATAAAAGATAAATGGGTATTTACAATTGAAAAAAATGAGTTGTCCAATTACGAAACAAACAAAATACATAATTATTTGCGCACAAGCACCTCCTTAAATTCGTTTACCAAATCGTATTCGTGAGAGAACCTCAAAGCAGACATCAACTGCTCCTCAAATTCAATAGCATACTTAAGCAATTCGAGAAGAGCATAAGGTCTATTCGTATCGAATTCAAAAGCATGCGAATCAGAATATTCAGAAAACATTGTATTCATATCCTGATCCGAAACAGAAGGCATGGTATTAATATAGGAATAATAATTGTGTACTAATTTTTTATATCCTGGAATATCCTTCCCATACAAAAGCTTAGCGCTTGGCGAATCCTTGGTGAGGTGGCAGTCTGAAGTGGAACACGAATCCATGAAGGCTTGAGCAACCACACTGAGACACGCATCAACAATATTCGATTTGTCTATATCGAATAGAAAGTTGGGATTTTTGATTAAATTTACCCAAAAACGTAAAGGGAGGCTGTTATTTTTCCATGTATGTACCACCTCAGGATCAAGGATACCATGTTGTAACGCTTGATCATCCAAGAAATCGAACATGTATTTGATGGGGAAAGGAAAAGTATCCTCTACATAATTTGTGCTAAATATAGTCTGGAATAAATCATCTACAAATTTCTGCAACGTGCCTTTAGTAGCTAGTAACCTCGTTAAGTAGATTTCTGATATCAATTTAACATCATTTTCTGAATTATCATCGCCATGGTCATGATTTTGAACTAAATGCCACTCTTTGTATATAACTTCGTTATCTGAACATGAAGTTAAAGGGGACCAGTGAAATTGTTTTATAGAACTTTTAGAAACCGATCTCTCCGATGTGTTGCTAATCAACCGTTGTCTATCAGATTGCCCTATTAACAATCTGGTATTTTTAGAAACGACAAATTTATTTGATTCGTAACTGTTCAATCGTTCCGTCCTATCTCTTGGGAATAATAAAAATTGAAAGTTTTTCAAAGTTGGTGATTCTGTTGACGCAGGGCCACTCAGAGAACCTATTCTGTCAATTGATATAGTCGATGAAGTGAATATAGAACCGTGTTCAAGTGAGACTAGATTGAAAATTGATCCATCAGGGACGCCGTAATGACGCAAAGTGTTTTTTTTCCTCCAACCGGCCTCAATTTCCGAATCAACATCATCGTCATATAAAGTTTTCCTTGTGAAGGTATCAGTTACCCATTGAATGTCGAATTCTGAATGTTTAGGGCGTTGGCTAAATCCCGTGGTGCGATACATGATATCCAAGGCTTTTTCTTTTACTTGTGATATTGTGTCACAATCCAATACCTTGACCGGTATGTTTCTGATAATTGATGGAAGCCCTTCAACGAAATCGGCATTTACATGTAAAGGTCGAGTGACATATACAGTCAGAGTCTTGTAATTGACACATTGACGGATTAGTTTTTCTTGACTTAGGGAATACTTCGCTTCGGATGTAATCATGTCCACAGGTCCTTTATAGACGTGCTGTTTGATGGCTCTGAAAAGCATGTATAGGGATTCGCCTGCGCGCTCTTTGAGGAATCCGAAAAGTAATAAAGTAAACCAAGAGGACAGCATTTTTTCAACGACGCTTTCAGTTCGTCGTAGCAAAAGTTTCGGGTGACGTTTGCCATTGACGTATTTTTCGATTAATTCTGCCAATAGAATTTTAAGAATATCCGTACAATATTCCATTTTGTTCTGTAGCGCAATCATGATCATGGATGCAACTTTGATTCGATCAGACATGGAAAAGTTCTCGTTTGCTTCCAATGTGCGAATAAATAATAGCAAGAATGTTTTTTTCATTATTAAGTCGCCGAATAAATTCAATTTTTCCTTTTCACAGGAATTTCCCGAAGTTTCTTCTGGAACAATGGGGTAACTTCCAGTGCTGGGAAATAATATGTTCTCAACATATTTGCGATATTCTAGGAAGGGAATATTATCGAGTGATATGTCCGATTTGAAGTCCGGCATTTCGGTTTGTAATTCAGCGAACGCCTCTTTACATTCGGCGGCCACATGTAGTTCCAATTCTTCAATTTTGTCCCGCATTTTTTTTGTGACGTAGAAATTTTTAATTTGCATTTTTTTCCTATAACCAAACAAGATTAACAGGAATGCTACAAGGAGTGGTATAATTAATAGTACGCTGTAAATTGCTGTCTTTATCGACCAAGGGTTTGAATTTTCCCTAGTTTCGGGCTTCATTGGTGAAGTTTTTTTCTTCCAATCTTTAACATCAGTCACGGTGTAATACGAGTATTCGTATTTCGATGCATAAATGACTCCGGACGATGTGAATTGGTTCATATGATGATCTATGAAGTATTCGCGACCTAGCGGTGTTTTGTTTTTCTGAAGTATCTCCAAGGTAGAATAATTCAAGTTTACTTTTTGCCAGTTAGGAAAAAGTTTAGAGGTATAATCGGGATATAGTGAAAAGTTTCCACATGTTTTGTTTATGTAAAGGCTTTTAACAACATGTTCATTTGTTACTTTGATTCCATAGTTGAATTGTTTTGGATTCTGCATGCTCGTTTGAGTATCATTTATATCTGGTATAACAGGAGATGAGCAGTTCATTAAGGAATTATTAATGAGTTTACATTCGGTACAGTAACGCGTAGTTCGATCATCATTGAGGACACAAAATTGTGGATCGTTCGCCAAAGATAAATTATTACCTGGTATCAGTAGTAGAATTCCTCCACTAGGTATACCTCTTGGTACGGTTAAAATCTGTGCATCCTGTTCCGAATGAACGGAGTTGATGTATTCGTAGACATTATTGATAAAGGTACGATTATGCCCATCAAATTGCATAGTAATTGAGCCATTGAATGATTTATTGCTGGGATTGGTGAAACATTTAATTTCATTGGAATTTTTCGCAAAAACATTACATGGTAATTCATCGATGAATATTTTGATGGATTTACCGGCATTCATGTGTTGACCCTTTAATGTTAATTCGGCGGCACCATATGTTGGTCCATGATTTGGAAAAAAACTTTCTATTTTTGGGTCAACAAACGAATAATTTTCTTTAGATACAAAACTCGAATTCTCTGTATTGAATATTACAGGACCCGTGAGACTCTCCGTTTGGCCAATTCCATCTACTTTGCATGCTATTTCCTGGTCTATTTTACATTCGTGTTCATAAGGTCGACACAGTACTCCGGCTACTGTAATATTGTAGCAAGTGCCTTTTAATTTTTGAAGCGATGTGTTAAGTTGAATTGTAATATTCGTGCCACCTTCATAAGGTCCTATGATGGGGTCAAATCCTATATCCCATTTAAAATTGCTCTCGTTGTCTGTGTATTCGTAAATATTATTTTCAAATGTACGTTCATTTCCATCAAATTTCACTGTGACTGAACCTTGAAAAGCTATGGATGATGGTTTTGTTCTGCATATAATTTTTGTAGAATGTTTTTCGATAACTTCGCATGGTAAACTGTCGATAAAAATTTCGGTCAAGTATCCTGCATCCATATATTCACCTTCAAAGAATATCTCAGTTCCACCGGATATTGGTCCATGTTTTGGATGAAATCGATGTACTTTTGGATTGACAAATGTGAAATTTTTTTGTGATTTCATGCATATATTGTCAATTTTTAATACTACTGGTCCCATGTGATGATCTGGTGAGCTAGTCCCATCGCTAATACGGTCTACTCTACACGAGACTTGTTTTCCTGGTATGTACGAATAGTTATTTGGTGTACAGTTTACTCCTGCGACTTGGATGCTGTGGACTATGTCCTCGAAATTTTGATCTAAATATTTACACATGATTGTAATATTTGTGCCACCTTCATATGGTCCTGTTTCAGGGGTAAATAGTATAATAGGAGAGAAATTTTTGGTATCTATGTATTGGAAAGAGTTTCCTTTGAATGTCCGATTATTTTCATCAAATTTCAGCACTACTACGCCTTCGAATGCTTCATTCGATGAATTTGTGATACACTCGATTTCGTTGGAATTATTTGCAACAACTTTACAAGGTAAATTACCTATGAAAATTTCAATCAAGCTTCCTGCGTTCATGTGTTGACCTTTGAAAACGAGTACTGTTCCACCAGATATGGGTCCACGTTTTGGAGAAAAACTTTCTATTTTTGGATCAACGAACGAATAATTTTGTTCTGATTGATAACTTGAATTGTTTATCATAAGAGCAACTTTCCCAGTGAAAGTTTTATTCAAATTAGTATTAGCGATTTTACAAAAAATTTCTTTTCCAAAGTTGTATGATTTTTCATGAAATTGACAAGGTATACCTACTATTTTCAATTTGTCACGTGCTCCATCCAATGAGTCCAGATTTTCGCCAGAAATTGTAATATTTGTACCCCCTTCGTATGGTCCTGATTGTGGCCAAAATGTAGAAATTGATGGCGGAGGGCAAATGTAATTTTCATTCAGTGAATCATCACATTTGCTTTTGATTTCGCATGTTCTTGTTGTCTTACACCATCCACAACCGTATGTTTCATTCAAAGACATACACGTTTTACATGTATTTCCCATGTGACTACATTTATAAATCGTTATTGCCACTTTTTCTGTGCTTTTAAATACCTTTGAATTACTCCATACCACTGCTAGTGACATTGTAATATTGGATATATTTTTGGCATATGTGAATTCCATTTCATCGCAAATTATCTTCTTATCTTGTAAGATTGCTTTTCGGTGGGATACATTACTATTCCAGCTAAACTCGCATTCATAATTGGGGTCCAGTTCAAATGGTTCAATATCGTTAATTTTTAATGTGACGTTTCGCTTCGTTCCCTCTGGCACATTTATTCCCGATTTATTCGCAATGATATTCATTGTAGGACAATACTGATGATGATCATTTTCATTCTGTCGTCCTGGAGTTTTTAAATTATCCACGAAATTTGATTTCATGCAGTCTGCTGACACATTAAGAGTGCAAATATGATTTTCCGAGCACCATTTGCATGGATAAGATGAAAATACACAAGAGGCGCACGAGGTATACGCATTGCAGTTGAAAAATTTGACGTTGGTTTCAGCAAATACTGAATTATTGCTGGTCTTTACTGACAAATCCGCTGTAGTATGATGATGATGAGATATTAGCGATGAAAATTTACTCCTATCTGACATGACACATTCAAGAACAGAAGGATCATGATTGTCACGCTTAGCTTCTGTCGATGAAACTGTGCCATTAATATCAAACGTACACAGGAGTTCAATGTTTTGTGGTAGGTTTCCTTCGAAAGTCAAGCGCAAGTTTTCATTAGTCCCCCATAAAAGTTCTTCAGGAGTAACACTCGTCACAGGAATACATTTGGCAGGTGGTGGAATTGACTCACGATCAGGGCATTTTAATTTCAATTCACAACTGTTGCTCGACGTACACCAACCACAAAGCGGATCCTTGCCATTCTTACATTCGCAGGTCTTGAGATGACTGCAATCCAGTATTTTGATTTTGGTCAATTTTCGTTCAGTTAAAGCATACAGATAATCTCCTGTCGCATGGAACAACAAATCAGAGTTCACTGGTGACCCTTCGTCAATTGGTATATCAGCATATTCCCTTACATCAGTGGCAGTTTTCGCTATTATTTTTTTCAAGTGACCATTACTAGTACCAACAACGATGAGCGTATTCTCTTCAATCATTTTAGCGGTGACAGCTGTCAAAAGTATGTTGAAAGTGAGCATAGGTGTGGCTGATATTGATGTCATGCCACCTACTGGCCCATGAGGATGTATTATGGAGCATTGTGGCTTTGTTGATTTTTTACTTTGTGTAATAAATGCCACGTTACATTCTGTTTTCATTTTTCCTTGACATTCTACGCTATTTTGGGTAAATTTTTGGTTAATCATTTGTAACGAATACACGCATAGTGCGCTTTTGTCACCATGCGCAGTGAATGTATCGTTTGTAGGTAGTTTGCTTCGTACAAACGTCACAAAAAGTGCATCCATTTTATTATTTCCTTGCGATGATTTGTCGAGTTGATTACTTATCTGCCCTACAAAGGCGGATTGAGCTAAATTGTATGATTGACCATCTGCCCCAATACATTCCAAAGGAATTTCCGCGTATACAGAGTACAGATTATCATCTTCTTCACATATTCTTACTATTTTCGAGATGTAAGGCGAGTTTTGTGACGTCGAGCTCATTTGCGTCGTCACAAAGTAAATAAAATTTTCGAAGCTGAATCCATAGATGTAATTGATGATATATTTGTTACGATATTTTTCATCGAGAAAAATTCTGTCATAATTTTCATCCTTCCGTCCAAGGATTATTAGGTAGTTGTTTTCACTCAAGCCTCTTCGGGCAATGGCAGGCACGCTTTCCGAATTATTTGAGTAGGTGGCAGCTACATACAGTTTTCCCCAACAATTCGTAGTGTACTGTGAGGTCGGTGAGCATGTCTGTACAAAAGCTACAGTAGATGCTTTCGGATCATTCGGCACAACCGGCTCTTCTACTGTATTTATTACCTTTGATACATTGATATTACTATGACTTTGACATCCTCCTCCGTAAACACCACCGCAAAATATCAATTCTTGTTTGTAAATTAATAATATTTTGTTACTATTCACAGAAGATTCATTATCTTCGGGACATTCCGAGCTTTTAGCATTCAATGAGGATGGTAAGCACACCTCATCGATGTAGCTATTTTTTAATTCTAGATCAAGTGATAACTGGTATATGCCATTTATGGCACCAATGAATATTTGTTGCCTACTTTTATCTATCACTAAATGGTTAAATTTCGATAGATGCGATAAATTTTGGTCACCTATGAACACTTTGGTTTTTCTATCTGACTTCGCAAATAGCAAACAAAATGAATAAAAAAATAACAAAACGATTAAATTATGAAAATACATTTCGATACCACTGAACGACTGATTGCCATGTATTAGTGAGGTACCATCAATTATAATGTGCTGAGGCTGTTTTTTATCTTCAATTGATAACTTCCAATTTAACTGCAATCAAGTTGGTACATATGTGGGTGGGTTTATGCTAAAACAAAAATAAACGAAGTGTAGGTACCTATTATTGAATTTTTCTTTAAAGGAAATTGTATCTCGTCTTAATCACACACAAATACATAAAAGTACATTCCGATTATTTTAAAAAAATTATTATCTTGAGCTGCTCAAAATACGTAGGAAATACTACTTCCTAATTTCTAAGATGTGTGAAAAAACAAACAAAACTTACCCAAATAGCATATTTTTTTGCATGAAATCTGTATCTATTCGTTGAAGATTTTTAGGCATGGAATTTCTGAAAAATCAAATATATGACAACGCTCCACGTATCACAATAAAACAATATCAAATATTGTACGCAGTATCTGCAGCCTATCAATAAGAGGTATTTCCAACATGAAACAAAAATTACTTATAATTATTTGCATTATAAACTTGATAATTGATATCGCATCATTACATGAGTATTCTGTATCCAGTTCACAGAACTATCATGTTTTGTGATTCACTGTGAAATGATATGACTCGCTTACTCGTTGAGCTGAAGAATGTCATGAGGTCTATGGAATTTTCACGTTTTCTCATTATTTATTTACTTTTTAATGGATGAAATAGGACAGACAGGACCGTGCAGAGAAAATCCAGGCTCCATGAAAAAATTACACGGATCCTCATTCCTTTGAAAGGGTCCGACATTTCTTTTAGGGACCGTTTTTTCCAAAAAGCTCGTTATTTTTTACAAGGGCTTAAAACGCATGTGGGCCTCAAAAAAATCCGGGCCTGGAGGGAAAACTCCTTTTTCCCATTTCTGGTTAGGCCACGGAACAGAACACTAAGGGATGGTGTCGTTCAACAATTTAACTGCTTTGATTTTTCAAGAAGCAGTAGGTCCAATGATTTCAAAAGGAATAATAATTACTAATGCTTGAAATTTGAGAATAAAACAAAACACGTAATGCACAAATTTATTCGATAGGTACAACGTTATGGTTATCGTGGTATGTCTGATAACATGATGTTAAAAATTGACGAAGAGGTACATGTGATTTTTAATTAAAACACCTATAAAATAAAAAACAAGTGTGTGGGTAATTAAAAAAAGTATATAATATGGTTTTTATAAAACTGAAATGCGATTTGCCACAATCCTATCATCGGATTGCTATCATTTCATCTCGCATTCATTTACCTACTCATCATTTGGTAAATAAGTAAATTGTGAAAAACCCGGAAGAAAAATAAGCAAATACAATTAAAGTTTATGAAATTAGAACGCAGGTAAGTATCAAAATATCACATATCAAAAAAACAAAGAATTAAATTGAAAATTATAATTTGGTAGTGAAATCCGTCTTATTCACTTCCTTCAGTTTATTCACCAAATTATGTTTAATCGCAAATTCATCCTCTTCAAGAGAATTCATTAATTGTAGATTAAACCTCTCCACATATTTGTATAGTTCATCAAGAGCAGCACTAGAATTAAATGGAGTAGCATGTTGACGCGATTCTGTGAACATCGCTGCCATATCTTGGTCCGATACCGATGGCATGTTTTTAATGAAGGAGTAGTAATTCTGCACTAAATTTTGATACCTAGGGATATCTTTTGCATATAGTAACTTAGAACTTGGCGAGTCTTTGGTTAAAAGACCTCTCGAAATGGAACACGAATCCATGAAGGTTTGTGCTATGACACTCAGACAAGAATCTACCACATTTGATTTATACTCGTCGAATAGAAAATTGGGATTTTTAATCAAATTTACCCAAAAACGTAAAGGTAAACAATTATTCTTCCATATATGTGTGACTTCTGAATCAACACTATGTTGTAAAGCTTGGTCGTCCAAGAAGTCAAACATGTATTTTATAGCTATGGCGAAAGAATCCTCTGGATTATCATCAGTGTTGAATATACCTTGGAATAAATCATCGACAAATTTTTGTAATGTACCTTTAGTAGAAAGTAACCTCGGAAAATATATTTCCGGTAGCATTTTATTTCTATCTTCGTGTTTACTGTCCTCATCTGGAGGTTTTATCAAATGCCATTCTTTATAAGTTTCTTTCATACTTGAAGATGAGGAAGATGATTCTTGATTCTTTTCGAGTTTATTACTGTTGTAGTATTTAACTTCATCCAAGGGTTTAACATCCGTTAACATTGAAGAGGAATTGGACCATTCAAGAGGCATGGAAAACATAAAAGATGAAAGAGTTTCAGGGGATGTTGGCGTGGTGTAATACGGTGTAACGTTAACAGAAATTAAATTCATTTCAGCACCATTAGGAACCTTGTAACTCCCTAAACTATTTCTTCTTTTCCAGTTGCCCTCGATTATGGATGTTTCGTCGTAGTCATGCAATATAATTCTCGTATTACGCCTATGTATCCATTCAATATTCATTTCCATCGGTTTCGGGCGTTGACTATAACCTAAACTGCGATAAATGACATCTATGGCTTTTTCTTTTACTTGAGATATAGTATCACAGTCTAATACCTTCACAGGTACACAATTAACAGCTGATTTCAATCCAGTCGTGATGAGGGAGTGTGAAGGAATACTAACATAGATGGTCATTGACTTATAATTGATGTCCTGTCGTATTAGGATTTCCTCCCTGAGACAGTACTTTGCCTGAGATGTAATAGCATCCACCGGGCCTTTGTCAACTTGTTGTTTTATAGCTCTAAATAACACGTACAATGGCTCTCCGACGCGTTCTTTGAGAAATTTATAAAGCAAGAATGTAAACCAGCAAGTCAGCATTTTCTCAACAACGCTTTCAGTTTGCCTGAGTAGAAGTTTAGGTTGACGTCCACCTTGGATGTATTTTTCGATCAATTCGGCCAATAAAATTTTGATGATATCTGTGCAATATTCCATATGATTCTGTAACGTTATCATTATCAAGGATGCGACACGGACTCGATCATTCATTGAGAAATTCTCGTCCTTTTCCAAAGTACGAATGAACAACAATAAAAACGTTTTATTTAATATAATTTTATTAAAAAAGAATTCTTGCCGTTTAACTTCTTCATTGTTTTCAAATTCAGATATTCTATTCAGGATGCATTCGTCTTGGATATTCGCAAATGAGACTTTCATCACATAAACATCATAATCCCAAAATGGAATACTCGACGTAATGTTCGATGTGAAATCATTCATTTCTGTTTGAAGTTCGGCGAAAGCTTTTCTAGATTCAGTTGCAACGCGCATCTCCAACATGTCCATTTCTTTGTGTACTTTTTCCAAAGCTTGTGAACTCTCTGTGGATTTTTTTTTGTAAAATCGCAAGAAAAATACGACGACGAGAATTAGAACTATGGCACAGATAAGGCAGACAATAATAATCACTTTCCAGGAAAAAGATTGATGATTAGGAGGGTAACTTAGGTTTTCAAGCGTTTGTCGGAGGTTCGCTCCCATGAATATAATAACCTTTGGTGGATCTCTATCACCATTTTCTTTGTATTTCTCAATTTGAGAAGATGGTGGTCGACAGATAATCTGTGTTTCCGATAATGAAGTCACGGTGCACGAATCGTTGTCAATTTGTACTGTAACGTCGTTAATTCGAAAAGCGAAATTGATATTATCTCCATCGATGGTTAGATAATTACCTATGCTACATGATTTGAAAGTAGGATTGGGATATAGTAAAAGTCTCCGGTAAGATGTATTAGAGGAAATATGCTCTAGTGCTGGTACATTATCCGTTTTGAATCCGTATCCCAAAACTTTCGGGTTGCTTTTGTCTATCAATGAACTATTGACTTGTTGAAAATGAGGTGATACACAAGTCATCCTGGTATCATTGAGTATATTACAGGTGGAATAATTGGATGTTGTACTATTATCAAATATATAAAAACGAGGGTTTTGTATAGATAAAAAGTTTGTACCATCTATGAATATAGTAGCACCACCAAGCGGTATACTCTTTGGACCTTTACCTAAGGAATCGCCTCCATCAATAGATATAATTGTAGGGTCTTCGGTGTACTCAAATTGATCTTTTTCATAATAGCGCAAGGTTTCATCAAACTTTACGGTAATACTACCTTTAAATGGTCCTTTTGAAGATTTGCTAATGCTGCACTTCATCTCGGAAGAAGTGTTACTTGAGACTTCGCAAAGTAAATTGTCATTGATGAATACCTCTAATCGGCTACCAGCATTTAAATTTTTACCTCTAATTGTCAATTCGGTACCTCCCGACTGTGGTGCACGTTTCGGGGAAATATCTTCCACTTCAGGGTTGACAAATTTAAAGAAATCGTTGGATGTAGCGGAATAATTTCCTACCCGTATAAAAACTGGTCCTTCTACAGGCTCTGCTTCAACTGACCGATTCCTTATCAAACACACGATCTGTTTTGCAGGCTTGTATAGATCTTTGTACGGCTTACAAGATATATTGGCGACTGTTATATTGTTATCTAGGTCTTCAAAGCGTTGTCCTAAATTTTCGCCTTGAATAATGATGTATGTATTTCCTTCCAGAGGTCCTTGCTTGGGCCAGAATCTCGAAATAACTGGATCAGGACATATTTCCGTACGACCGAACCAATGACTTTTTTTACTATGACATTGATTTTTAATGGTACATTCATTCATGTCATTTTTACACCATCCGCATTGAAGATTTGTTTTCATTGTTAAACACTCGACGCAGTCATTGGCCATTTTATTGCACTTGAATAGCACGATGTGTATGTTATCCAAATTATCCAATGGGATTGAGTTATTCCATAATACTGCAAATTCAACGGTTATGTTTGGGGTATCCTTTGCATATGTGAATTCCATCGTTTCGCATTCTATTTTATTCACGTCATTATGCAAAGAAGCATTTTTGTTTATCAATTTCCCTCCTACGTTGAACTGACAGGAAAATTGGTTTTCTTTAAACGTTTGTAAAATGGTATAAAAATGCACTGATATATTTCTTTTTGTGTTATCTGGTATAATAATTTCTGATATATTGTCTACCGCCTTGATTCTCGGGCAATATGACATTTGATCGTTTAAGATTACCGTACCATCGATACAATTTTCTTTTTTATTATATATGCATCGATGTTCATTCAAACACCAGTTACATGAGGATCTCGAAATACATGCGGTACAAGAAGTATATAGACTACAATCAAAAAAGAAGAAGTTGGTACGAGCAAGAGTGAAATTAGTGGTAGTTTTAAGTACGAGATCAGCTGTGATATATTGATGACCAGGAGGTATCTTTGGCAATGAAGAAACATCAGGTGTTTTACAAGCCACATTGTAGTTCTTCTCGACAGCATCTGTAAATCGACTTTCTGCATCGTCAAAAGAGAAAACGCAAATAAACGCAGAAGCATCAAGCTTGGGTAAATTTCCAAAATCAAACTGCACATCGGTTTTAGTTTTAATCAATGTTTCCGTAGGTGTAATGCTCCTGACCACGATGCACCCTCCTATTTTCTGAGTCCAAGATGGTACATCAGAAATGGAGGTCGAAGTATTACATCTTCTCTGCGAACAGCATTCATTTCCTGTATAGCACCAACCGCAAAATGAACTTTCTGCTCTTAAACAATCCATGCATGATTTAAATTCACTGCAATCATAAAGATTCAGTTTGGTTAATTTACGTTTGGTCATAACATATAAAAAATTCCCCTTCGAGTCAAACAACATATCAGAGTTTACAGGGAATCCTTCGTCTATTGGTATGCCTGACATTTCAGACACGTTACTAATACTCTTCAGTAGGATTTTCTTCACGTGACCAGTATTGGTACCTACATAAGCGACATTCTGTCCATTAACTAAATTTACAGCGATGGATGTTAATAAAGTTCGGTCAAATGTTATCACGGGAGATGCCAATAATGATATTTCGCCATCGATAGGAGTGTTTCCGATAGATCCACAAAACTCGTCGTTTATTACTGTACTGGTTCTGGTGCATTTTTGATTAAGTGATGCAAATTCCGAAGCCAAATACCCTTTACCTTGATGACAGTTTTTAATGTTTTCAGTGAACTTCGCATTTACCGCTTTCAATGAATAAATACACAAAGCGCTATGTTCGTTAGGTTTATCTGATTCTTTCTTTGTAAGTTCATTAGACTTGTTTCGAGCGAATACCGCAAAAAGAACATCATCTGACGTTTGAATTCCCAACGATGTTGCTAATTCTTTCGCCGGCTTGCTAATAAATGTCGCTTGAACTAAATCATATTGTTCGCCATCTCCCTTGGAACATATAATTGGAATTTGAGTATACGAATTAAAGTTGACGTCCTCGGAGCAAATGCGAACTAATTTTGATACATAAGGAGCAGACGAATCGATGGATTTTCTTCGAGTTGTCAAAAAATAATTAAAGGATCCCAAGTTGAATCCAGATACGTAATTCACAAAGTAATCGCGTCGTTGAAGGGTGATATTTTTAATCAAATTTAGCGAATTATTATCATCTAAATCTCTTAACGTGACTGTTGGAAGTATTTCATGATCACTCGAGTGACGTGTAACACCAACATACAATACTTCACGTCGTAATCCTTTCAACGGCAACCTCGTACCTAGAAATGCCACAGTTGATGAGTCAGCATCGGTAGCCGCCACTGGTTGATACACTTTTCGAGAATTTGTCATATTTCCGATATCATATAGCGAACAAAGTCCTTGAAAAACATTACCACATGCTATAAGTTTAGAGGCTTCCTTATCAATCACCAAAACTTTGTTATAATTGTTTGTTAACTTCTTCTGAATGTATATAGGACAATGGTTGATAGTACATTCCGGCGAATCCATCACTGGGCCGGTTGTAATGTTACCTATCAATGTTAGATCAGATGTTAATTGATACAGTCGGTTTACCCCTCCGATGAATATGGTTTCTTCATTGTTGTCGATTCGTAAAACTAAATGGTTGAACTTTACGGTATCGTCGTCCGCTCTAAATTCTTGAAAATCATTCATTAATTCAGCGACAGCAAACACCAAGTTAAGGAGGAACAGCATTCGCGTAACTTTGAATCGCGAATCTGCCCCATTTTGGAATATGTCCATCTGAAATTAATGCAAATTGCAAATAAAAATATTCCTTGAATTATAAATTGTAATAAGTTATTTGTAATGGAGATAGAGAGCATATTGTCATTTTTTTCCCAAGTTTCAAGGGTTGGATTAAAATATTTCAGTTTTGTATGAGACTGAGAGGGAAATAAATGAACAAACATGATAAATGATCCGATTATAAGTGTGGAAAGTGGTCATTTTCTACCCTCCCACACCTATTTTAGCCTTTACCAAGCAGATCGCGAAAACAGGGAGGAAAGTAGTCACTTTCCGACCACATAAAATTAGAATTATAGGTATACGTGACAGGAACCTCGCTCGAGTTGATCACATTCTTTCAACATCCTTTCCGCTTCTATTACGTAATCTATTACTTTAGAAATGAAATGAGCTTTGGTTAGAAAGTCCGTATAGTTATGATAATTAATTAAATTAAGACGAAAGTAAAACCATACTGTAACTGTTATGTAGTTCAAACGAGTTGAAAAATTAGTTGTTTTATCGCACTTTTAAAGATAGGTATGTAAAAAATTAATCCCCATGTACTCGTATATATCTACCAAAAAATAATTATTAATGCTTACTAAACTAGGAATTAAACGCTTATTTGAAGTTATGCTACACATTTTAATATTTTAAATGATTATCACTTCGTGTAGAGACGCGTCGTTGTTATTCATCACCGTATCACAAAATAATGCGAGAAAAAATTTTTCAATTTCAATTAATTAAAAAAAATCATTTGCGTAACAAATTGCTAGAATTAGTACGGTCACCAAAGCGGTCTATCGTTCAAAAAACGCTAAACAGTTCAAGTGGAAAGGTATAAAATTTTTGCGATATTCCATCGAAAGGGGACCATCTCCCGACCCTGAAACCACCATCACGATCGAATTGCAAAACCAATTCAGGGGTTCCCAAAGTTGTAAAAATTGACTACCTGTTCCAATTCAGGGGTTCCCAAAGCTGCAAAAATTGACCACCTGTTCTGCCACATGTTTTGGTTAATAACAATTTTTTCAACTCGCGCAATCGAACGAAAATTACGACCAAACGAATTATCCAATTAAAAAATAGTTCAGACAAAAAAGTTTCGCCTTTTAACGAGGATTTCAAAAATGTGTCAGTTTTTTCCGTATCGTTGATAGGAGCTGAGATGGGGGGGGTGAAACATGGAAAAACGTGATACTATGTTGAAGTGAATTGAAAAGTGAATTATTTCTGAGCTAAGTTATGACGCTGGATTTTGCTCAAAATGAATTACGCAACTCAACATTACTGAAATCCTCAACTTCCTTTGAGTTATACCACTCCCCTCACCCTTCACCCCTCCCTTCTTACCATATGATGTAGTCAAAAAAGGCTTAGGGGTAAAAATAGTTCGAATCCAGCGTCATAACTTAGCTCAGAAATAATTTACTTTTCAATTCACTTCAACATAGTATCACGTTTTTCCATGTTTCACCCCCCCCCCCATCTCAGCTCCTATCAACGATACGGAAAAAACTGACACATTTTTGAAATCCTCGTTAAAA